>JANIJF010000009.1:8232833-8244121 GCA_024520955.1 Erythroxylum bequaertii
AAGAAAAAAAAAAAGACATGAGAAATTGTGATAAGCAAGGAACTACGCTTAAGTGCGACAGTATAATAGTCAAGAGAGTTGGGTTCCGGAAACGGGATCCAACAATTAAAATGAAAAAAAAAACTTTTAATTTCCTCTAAGATGACAAAATCCTAAGAACAATGGTGCTAATAGATAAAACAAAGGAAGCACACCTAGCTATGGACTCTAAGATGCTTTGATAATAATCTATGTATAAGATAGGAGTTCATATTGACCCCAAAAAACCACACCATCATCATCTCTTAAGCTTGAAATTTTATTGTGATTCTTTTAAGAAAGAAGGGATCTATAAAAGAATTTGGAGTTGCTATCTCCTTCTTTGAGCCATAACACCATTAACTTCTAAACTATCAACTTCCAAAGCCTTGTAATGATCTCTCATAACTTATTTCTCCTTCAACCTTTTTGATATATCAGTTGGACTATCATATATGTCTCTCTATCTTTACATAAGATTTTGTCTAGTTGTCTTAAGTGTTAATCCAATGTCTGACTTTATACTTAACTTTAGCTTTTTAAGCTCCTTGATTCTTATGAGTCTCCTATATAATCTTTAAGAAGCATAGCTTGGAACGTCTAAGCTCAAACCCTCTTTTAATGCCTCCTAGAAATCATTAGCACTTCTGAAAAAGTTGAAGAACCTAAATGGGAAAGCTCTCATATGTACCCTAAAGAGATTAAGAATCTGAATTAGAGAATGATCAAAGCTCAGAGAGTTATTGAATTAAGCTCTACTATGCTTAAACTTCATAAACCATTTATAATTGACCAATTCTCTATCTAACTTTTTTCTCATGAACCAATTTCCATGAGCATGTCCTTCACCGATATAGGTGTGTTCTTCCAAAATAACTTTAATTCTTTAGTTTTCTTTCTTGATTTCACCCGACTTCTTTTCCTTTCAATTCATAAAGGTATTTAAGACCTAAAAAGATACTAAGAATGAATTAAGTACCAAAAAAGTAAATACTATTAAATAAACATACAAAATGCATGAAATATAGGATTACAAATATAGTCTATTAAGCATTTTTCAAACTTCCCCACATTTAAGGATTTTCTTCTCCTCAAGCAATTCATAATCCAAATAATAAAACTTAGAAAAATCTTAACCTATCCATCCACACCCTAAGTTATCATATTTTACGAATCAAATCAACATATAATTAGAATCTAGAAGTCCTAAAACAAACTTCCATAAACCATTATCAATAATAATCAATTTGACAATCTTTCTAAAATCAAATGCATAAAATTTCACATCTTCACAAAGGATTTACTCAATTCACTCAAAGTTTTTAGGGGTGCAATGAAACTCATCAAATCAACACATAGAAGGAATCTTAGCCATAAGTTTGAAATAAAATTACATCTCCACCATTAACAACTTAACTAGAAGCAAAAATCAAAATGTCTTTTAATTAGGGTGTAATTAGGTTTGGGTAAAGGTATGAAAAGAATAGTCAAATGGTAACAATGTGAAGGAATTTACATAAACAAGACTACAAAAAAATGGGTTCTTTGTAATATAGGTCCTTTAAGTAAAAATTTAAGCTGGCACAGTGATAATTATTCTCACTCTCCAAACTTTTTTTCTTTTTTTTAACCTTGAACTTTAAGACACTTTAGAGAGCATATAAGGATGTAACAACAATGCACTTAAAAAGAAATAAATATAATTATTATTATACACCAACAATTGTGAGCATAATGGACCTTCTCTTTAAATTTTTTCAATATAATCTAAGTTTTACACAATCACGAATTTACAAATCCTTTAGGATTTAAAAAATAGATGAAAAGTCTTAGAAAAAAAACAGGGTAATTGGCTATCAATGTAGCTATCATTAATTAAAGAAAAAGTTAAATCTCAAAATTGGTTACTCCTATGGATAAAAGAAGGTAGATAATAATCAAAGAAAAATAGGCCAAAATAATAAGTTAAATCTAAATGTCTTTATCATTCAGATACCTTTAGTCCAACAATACGAACTACACAAGAATAATAAAATCAAATTCTAGAATCATCCAACTATATATGATAAACACACGACAAAGAATAAAAGAGTACAATATAATGATGTATTTGCTTTTAAGCTCAAAATCTCACATTTATGCTTAATGTGTGTAAATAATACGCACAAATTCAAATTTATACTTTATTTTGTATATTCATTGATTATATTATATAATTTAAAATAATTTTAACTTTTACAAAATTGAATGAAAAGTTTTCATTTCTATTGCACATGATATTTTCCAACATATACACTTATTTGATTTTTCCAATTTACCTAATTGTACTCTCAAACAATTAAAATTAGGGAAAATAAAATTTAGACATCAATAAGAAGATTAGCATTGAAAAGGTTTTCCAGCAGAGATCAGATCTCTTGTTTCAGTTATAATATTTCTATCATAATCTATTAAATCTCATCAATACATTTATGTAGACCTCATATAAATATATAAATAAGATGTAATATAAGATAGTCAGGACATAATAACTAGAATAGAAGATTCAACCTGTTCCTAGCATACTTAGAAACGTCAAAATTAGCAGCTGAAATCTTCTAGCCCCCTTATTCTGGCCTTACCTTGTTCCCTTTTGATCCAAACTATCCATTCCATACAAATAGATGGCTTGTATCAAAAGAGGACAAGGTAGGGCCAAAATTTGGGGCTAGAGGATCACACCCCGAAATTAGAGAACATGGCTTTTGTTTTTCACATCTCTTTTAAATTAATTTTCAGCAATCGTGAAATGTTTATAAGAAGCATATTTAAAACTCAATGCCTTACGTGTCGTGGTTCTATTGGAGGGAACACGTAGGCTGCTCGCAGCGAAGTGCTATTCATCTCGCTTAGCGTTTGGGCAGGAAAATTGAAAGAGAGGGATAGAACTATCGGGGAAGAAAAGAGAGAAGACATGAGACGATCAGAATGGGTGACATTGTTGATAGGTGTTTTGATAATGATGTTCGGTTGGAATCTGAGTTTCGCACTTTATGAGCCATCATCGCCTGTACTCCAACTCACTCCCTCCAACTTCAAGTCCAAGGTATAATAATACTTCAGATTTCTACATCGTTTCCATTTCCGTTAGGTTATGGTGTTATTCAATTCCTATATTCAATGATCCAATATATGGGCGGTCTTCTAGTACTAGTACATGATCAGTTTCATTTTGCCTTCAGCAAATTTTGAAACTTCATAAATGATATAGGTGTTAAACTCGAATGGAGTAGTTTTGGTTGAGTTTTTTGCTCCTTGGTGTGGACATTGTCAAGCCCTCACTCCAACGTGGGAGAAAGCGGCTACTGTTTTGAAAGGTGTTGCAACTGTTGCAGCTCTTGATGCTGATGCCCACAAGTCTCTTGCTCAGGTTCAACTCAGAACTAAACAGCGTCATTATTCCAAATCCAATCCTTTAATATTCTTTGTGTTGGTGGTTTGATTGACAAAGTGTTATTACGGAGCAGGAATATGGCATCAGGGGTTTTCCAACTATAAAGGTGTTTGTCCCCGGAAAGCCTCCAGTGGATTACCAAGGAGCTAGGGATGTAAAACCTATTGCGGAATTTACACTCCAGCAGGTCTGATATGGGTTATTGGTTTCAGGAGTAATTTGACACACACACACACACACTAATTTTATCTTGCATATGATCGAACCATGTTGGTCATCTTACAGGTAAAGTCACTCTTGAAAGACCGTTTGAGTGGAAAATCAACCAGTGGTTCCAGTGAGAAATCTGAACCTAATGCATCTGTAGAATTGAACTCTCGCAACTTTGATGAGCTGGTGCTCAAAAGTAAAGAACTTTGGATTGTTGAGTTTTTTGCACCTTGGTAAGTGTTTTGGTAGTTTTTCTACTCATCCTAGATTGAGCTGAAAGTTGCTTGCTGTTAATTATTTATTTACAAAAGTAGTTGTAATGTATTGAATGATACATCTGTTCCATATAACTTGTGGCTTGACAAATTGTTTCTTTAATGTCTTTATCAAATGACAGGTGTATGGTAAAGTTGTGTGTTGTAGGTTCATAAAATTAACATATAGGTGATCATATATCGCATATAAAAAATTAATTATGTATACCTCATAACATGTCATTGACAAAGGTATTTAATGAAATACAATGTACTGATGTTCAATTAACAAGCTATAACATGCAACAGATTATTGTTATAACTGGAGCTCGGGTGAATTATATTTGTAACAAGTTAAGCATGATTAATAACTATGCTCCAACTTGAGGGAGAGTGTTACAAATTAGATAAACTCAAATAATCTATTTAGATATGATTGTATTAGTTAGGATTGATATTCTACTTGATCATAGGAGATTATTCTGTAAATTAGTTACTACTAACCATTATAAATATGTACCCATACTCTGTATCTTTTCTTCATAACGTTTCTCCAGAGGATGATTTGAGATGTTGTCATCAAACTAATAACTTTTCCTTGTTGATAGAAAATTAGCATGTGTGTGTTCATTTATCTCCAATTTTTCTCGTAAGTTACAACAAGATTTTATTCTATGAATAATGTTGCAAAGTATGATGTATAATATTCTTTCCAAGGTGTGGACATTGTAAGAAATTGGCTCCTGAGTGGAAAAAGGCTGCAGCAAACTTGAAGGGTAAGGTGAAGCTGGGTCATGTCGATTGTGATGCTGAGCAGGTAATATTGAGCTCTACATGTATTTGTACAAAAACAATTCTTTAAGGAAAAAGAGTCGTAATTGTAGAAAAATAGTTTTGATTTTAGTGTATCCTAATTCATTTGATTTATATGGTCAAAATTATGTTTTATTGCTTTCTAGAAGCATTCAAATATTTTGCTAATAGATAGCAGTGCTTCAAGTACATTGATGGGATCCCAACTCGAAATTATCTAAAATATAACTTAAGGTATCAAAGTTAGATTGATTGATGTAGGACAAATAGAAGTGTTAACTAGTAGCTAAAACTTATAAAATTAGGAAATATATCTTGAGTATCAAGTTTTTGGTCTGAATTTTAGCTTGGAGTATTGAAATTTGAGATTTGGTATAGGAGAGTTTTTAGGTTTTGCTTGTTGAAAATTTGGACTAGGATTTTAGGTTTTAATATAGCTAGAATTTAGGCTTGATATGACTAAAATTTTGGATTTTGGTTGCTAAAATCTCTATGTTAGAATTGCTCAAATTTAGTGAAGAACACAAACAATGTAGAGTAGGAATCTAGGAATCACTTATAGTGTCTAAGAATCACTCTTATAAGAAAGTATCACATCTTCTAGTTGAAAACTCAAATTTATAGAAATTTAAATCCTATTTTAATAAAAATTTTGTAAGTCCTCAACAACTAGGATAATATATCTAAATTAGAATAACATATTTGACTTACTACTATTGCTTATCTAATACAAAATCTAAATTTAATCTAAATGTCACCCCTTGTTTTTGCTATAATCTCAATTCCCAACTTTCATTCCACCAAATTAAAGCTTGTGGTTGGCCTAGTTTTTCTCTTTTATTTCTTTTGGACTTTAAGATCTTTGGCATCAATTTTACTCAGCTTGTTTGAAGTTATCTTTGACATAAAATGTGATAAATACTGATCATATAAGTCTGGACTCAAACTTCTGAAATTCAAGTATTGTCAAAAATTGATCTTCCTTTTCACTTTATAAGAAACTGTTGATATCCTCTAGCTCTTGTGGGTTCATTAAGAACATCCTCTATCTCCTCCTTACGAAGAGGAGTGGCTGGAATTTTTGCAGCTAAAATCAGAGATTACGTACCATCATGTTCATTATAAATAATTAAGTCTACAACATTAAAGATATGACTAATTCCCATTTCACTTGGTAGTTCCAAACATAAGTATTAACACTTATCTTTTTGAGGATCTTATAAGGTTTAATACTCTGTGAATGAAGTTTCTTATATTTCCTTTTGGAGAATGCTCTAGACGGATCCTTACCATTACCATATCTTCTTTATTGAATTTCACCAATCGACAATGTTGATCAACATGTTCTTTATAAGTCAAATTGTTGGTTTTTATCGTTCTTTGTACCTCATCAAAGATATCCCTCATGGGTTGTGCAAAATATTCGGCTTCAACACTAACACTTCTTATTTGCGGTAAAGGAACCATATCAATGGTTTTTCTTTTTGTTGAACTCCCGAAACTATCTAAAAAAAACTCTTGCCAATTGACCTATTTATAGAACTGTTGTATGAAAATTCTTCCATAGGAAGAATTATGTTCCAATTATTCACATGTTCTTAGTAATATTATTAGGGGCTTCAACATGAACTTCCTTAGTAATATTATCAACTACGGTACGTTTTTCAATTCTATCTCTGAAGTCTCGCATGTACTCTCTTAAGTGTTATTGGTTGGTTTTTTTGTCTTGGATACCTTGGTAGGCGTTAATTTCGTAACTTCACTTGCTTTTGATTAGTTGTAGCCTCTTCATTTTGGATTTCACTTTCTTTACCCTCGATATCCAGTGTAGTTTGCTATTCAATGTTGTTTTCTAGACTAATACTTAGAGCACCTGGTGGTAGAGGGTCATTAAGGTTCAATCTGTTTATAACTCGAAAAACTCAAAAGTATCTTTTTTCCCTTTTTGGTCACTGAATATTCTTCTAGATGGCCTCCAACTACATGCTGCCATTGTGAATCAGAGCTCTAATATTAAATTGATGTAGGATAAATAAAAGAAGTATTAACTAGTAGCTAAACCTCACAAAATTAGGAAATATGGCTAATATTAGACTGCTATATCAAGTTTTAGATCTGAGTTTCAACTTGGAATGCTGAAATTTCAGATTTGGTATAGATGAGATTTGATTGCTGAAAATTTACTCTAGGATTTCAGGGTTTAATATGGTTGGAATTTAGGCTTGATATGGATAGAATTTAGGGCTTTGATTACTGGAACTTTAGGTTAGAATTGTTGGCGTGTGGCAAAGAACAAAAATAATGGATAGTAAGAATTTAGGAATCATTCCCAAGGTCTAATAAGCATCTCTACAAGAAAGCGTCACACTTTCTGATTAAAAAATCAAATTTGTAGAAAGAAGATTCAGGATATGTTGTTATTGAAGGGCTGACTATACACTTATTTATAGAGATGTTCTTAAAACTCTTATTTCTGTAGGAAAAGGTTCCTAATAAATTTAAATCTTTTTCTAATAAAAATTCTTTAAGTCTTAAACACCTGGGATAATATATCTAAACTAAAATAACATATTTAACTTGCTCCTAGTTCTAATAAAAAAATCATAACATAATCTAAATTTCAGCTCTTGTCTTTATTGTAAACTCAATTCTCAACCTTTATCCCACCAAATTAAAACTTATGGATGACTAATTTTTTCCTTTTTTTTTTTTTTAAGACTTTAAAATCTTTTGCATCATTGATAGAACATATTTCTTGAGCCTTTGGTTTTAGCACAAAATTTTGTTCATGGTATAATGCTCTTCAAGATCTCTGGTGATGAAAATAGATAGCAATCAGTTTTTTTGCTGTTATACTTCTCATTTGAAGTGGCTATTGACAGTGTGAGGTTTCCAGTCCTTGATGAGCAGGTTCAAAGTGCAAGGATTCCCTACCATCCTGGTATTTGGGGCTGATAAGGACTCCCCAACACCTTATGAGGGTGCTAGAACTGCCTCTGCTATTGAATCATTTGCTCTGGAACAGCTGGAATCAAATGTTGCACCACCTGAAGTGACTGAGCTAACTGGACCAGTAAGCCATCGCACCCGAAGAACATCTCAGATTATATCAGTTTCCTTTTCCGTGAAATAAGTACTCTCTTTTCTTTATAGGATATAATGGAAGAGAAGTGTGGGTCAGCTGCAATCTATTTTGTTGCTTTCTTACCAGACATTTTGGACTCCAAGGCGGAAGGAAGGAACAGATACCTTAATTAGTTGCTATCAGTTGCAGAGAAGTTCAAGAGGAGCCCTTACAGGCATGCAGTGTAGTTTACTTTATGATTTAATGAATCAGATGCTAATATGTCAATATGTCAATGCTGATCTATGTTGCAAATGTGCAGCTATGTCTGGGTGGCTGCAGGAAAGCAGCCAGATCTTGAGACCCGTGTAGGTGTTGGTGGTTATGGATACCCAGCTCTGGTAGCCTTAAATGTGAAGAAAGGAGCATATGCCCCACTGAAGAGTGCATTTGAGCTTGAACATGTCATGTAAGTATTCTATTAGCTCTCTATTTTCAGCTAGATGAACAAAAATCTTACATCACTTCCATTTTGTTTGTCAGAGAGTTTGTCAAGGAAGCTGGGCGTGGTGGAAAGGGAAACTTGCCCCTGAATGGCAGCCCACAAATACTGAATACTGAACCTTGGGATGGTAAAGATGGAGTGATCATGGAAGAGGATGAGTTCTCCCTTGAAGAACTGATGGGTGAAAATGTTGGAAGTAAAGACGAGCTATAATTGAACTGAAGCATATAATATAGATAAGCACGTAAAAGTGTATGGTGAAGAAATTTTGTATCTCTGAGATACCGTGTGTCTTAATAACGTTGACTATACTAGAGGACTTCCAGGTCACATACAAAGGGGGATTCGCGTTGAGATATCCCTCTTCTCGTTGTTACGATCTGGAATTTTATTTGATTGGTATTGAGGAACAGAATTTGGTTACAAGAAATAGTGTTAGTTTTCACATTAAGTGCTTTTCAACTGGAGATAGCATCTCTTGGAATCTTAATTCGAATGGTAAGTTTACCAATCACTCATGTTTATACATTATTCTAAGTTAACCAGCCGATAGTTCCATGGTTTCAACTTCTGTGGAAGCATCCCATCTGTCCTAAAGCGTCCTTCATAACTTGGCTTGCCCTTAAAAACCTTCTGCAGACTAGAAGATAATGGCGTGGGAACCTTGATGATACTTGTGTTTTTTGTGGTATTGCAGTCGACACTAGAGACTAATTGTTCTTCCTCTGCACCTTTCTACAGCAATCTGGAGTCGACTATTACACTTACTTTCCTTACACCGAGACAGTTTTCATTGGGACTCTGTGTTGAACTGGTTGCTCATTTACACGATCAAATGTCCTGTTACTCAAAGATGCTTTTACCCTTTCCATCTACTGCATCTGGCGTGAACGAAATGACAAAAGATATCAAGTCGCGGATAAGATCATCAATATGACCCGAGCTCACATATATGCTATAATCGCACAACCTTCTTTCTACTGATATGAGAAGCAAATGTCATCTTTAAGATTTGGCCAAAAGGGCCAATTAGTCCTAGCGTTTTCACGAATGTACAAAATGGACCTTAATGTTTCAAAGTATTTAAAAAGAATCTTAAAATTTATTAAATATTCAAATAAGACCCTAAGGTTTGAAAACCATTCAAATTGGGCCCCAAGCATTGATCCCATAAGGGCACCGGCAGTTATCTACCTACGTGGCTCATTAAATGATAACATGATTTTTTTTCGCTGGATGTGGGACCCACCATTGTTGACGTGGGCAAGGTGGTAGGTCCCTCATCAGGTCTAAACATGCAGTGTCTTCTCCCTCAAATGAAACGTTTTTGGACAGAAACGCTACGTTTTTCACAAGTGATATGCAGCCTTTCTCTTCCCAAAGCACCGTTTGTCCTCTTCTTCCTAAATTCCTAATGCCTCTTTACTCACTGACATCACCACGCTTCAATCTTCACGCTCTTCTCGAATCTTCTTTCGACACAATCCCATTTTCCACTTCCCTAATCCCTAATCTCCCATTTTCTTCCGACACAATCTCTCATCTCGCATGTCTTCCGTCTTCTTCACCATGCGTTCTTCTTTAAACAACATTTCATCGTGGTAGGATATTGTTGTCTGTTTTTTATGTTTTTTGTGGCCCCCTAAATTTGTCTGGTTGTGTCCATTGTTGTCTGCCTCATCATGGTTTTTTTTGCTTTTTTAAGATTGTATGTTGTCTGGTCTATCTCTACTTATTGTCGATGAATACACCAACCATTTTTCACTATCTGCCTTTTATGTTTTACTTCTTGTTATTCCTATTATTTGTTAAAATTGTACCTAACATTAACTGCTATTATGAGCATCATCATCAATTATTGTTCTTTGTTTATATTGCCTGCATTGTCTTATATTTGGGTTTGTCGAGTGATAAATGCTTGATCACATGGACAACTAAAAGGATTCACTTAGTGCAAAAGAGGGAGAAAAAAAGCTCATTCTATTGCAGGTCATAATAGAACTTTTTATCGTTCATGAGGAGCAATAGTTTCTTAATTACTAGCAAGGCTGATCGAACTTGCTCATATGATATGTCTGCTAAGATGAAATGACATTGTCTAGAAGCAGTTTTCATATTTGTTACAATCCTTACTATCATATTTCTTGCACTTAATAATTACAAAAAGGATTGCAAATATGACCTTGTTATCTTTGAGAGTTAATTTCTTCTTCTTGTGCAACATATGCAATATCTTATTCGGTTGCTACTTACGTGCGTAACTTGACACCTTAGTTATTTGCTGCTATCTTGTTTTATATTGTTTTATCAGTGTTTTTTATTAGTGTTTTATCAATACTGCATCACCCTAGTAGAATTTCAGGACATTCAAAGGATAAGAATGTCTTATGCGCTTGGAAAATTCACAAGCATTAAAAAGCAGTAAATTGAAATTGCAGTATTTAAACAACTTTGGTATTTAAACAAATTTGAATCAACTGTTGGTTAGCAGACATTGAATCTACTGTCATGGATTGAGTCTTAGAATACAGTGTGAGTGACTCCTCCTATGTAGCACATACATACCATACTTGAATGCTCCTAAGCAACACATGCAAAAAATCTTGCAATCTAGTATAGTCAATCATCTTCTTAGTTCCCGAAATGCAAAATACCTAGGATATAATTCAGCTTTACAATTACGTTCATTTGTAAGGGAACTAACAGACCATAGATTATTAGGAAGCTACACTCCAAATATTTTGTGAAGTATCGAATAGTAGATAGCCTCAAGTTATTTATGATAGCATACAGTTGACTAACCATAAAATGTCTAAATATGGTTGCTGGTGATAGGTGTATAGTGGTCTTTTAATACACTGTCTAGCAACTTTACTAACAAGAACAGTAAGGAGCCATCTGTGGGTCTAGCAAATTTTAATGAATTTTGTAACATTCCACCCCCAATAGGAAGGGTAAAATAGTAATTTGGAAAGGGCCGAGAGTGTTTAG
>JANIJF010000009.1:8673966-8688324 GCA_024520955.1 Erythroxylum bequaertii
TTTATTAAATAATAAAATTTATACATATTATATGAAAAATACTAATATGATATAGTTGCTGCACCACATTAACATTGTATGATAGCTTATCAAAATTCAAAAGCACAAACAGGAAAGCACGGACAACAACGTATATGGACTAGAAGAACTTGTCGAATGGCATAGTAGCAGTAAGTGATCCATAGATGTTTGTGACTAAAGCATCGGACTGCTAATTAGTTGTGTGAGTTATTCGTACTGAGGGTTACCCCTACTCTGCAAATCAATGCTTAATTTTTTCCTAATTAGGGTTGGGATATTCAAAGTCGATGGACGCGACTTCTCATAACAATCGAGCCAAAGGTGAGAAAATTCTATCTGGATGCATCTCTCCTAACTCGAGCTTTGTTTAATCGATTATTTCATGTTGAACTAAGAAGCTACTTAAAAAAAAGAAGGGTTTAAGAAAAAAGAGGCGTGCAGGCAGGGGGAGGGGTGGCTGTTAAATTTTTTTTGCAAAATAGTCAACCTATTTTTCAAAATTTACGACACCAGTTGGTATTTTAAACATCAGCTAGTATTGGCTGGTATGGTACAAAATCAGTATCACTACCCCGCATACATAATATACTCTTAGGGTATGTTTGCTAACTAGGAATGAAGACATGAAAATGGATATGCAACTTACATTATTTAATTTTTGCTTGTTTAGTTGTTAGTAATTAATAAGATAAGGATTGACATGTCTGGAATAGATTTTAAATTATCCTGAATTTTTATTCCCAAGGTATATGGGTATAACTTGGAATCAAATATTAGGAATAACAAATAAACATGAGCAATTGACACTCTTTTTTCTTCTCTTTTTCTTTACGTATTGTTTCGCTCTTCTTGTCTGGTTGCTTCTTAACATTGTACGTTACTTTATTTAATTTATTTAATAATTATTTAATTTTATTTAAATGATTTTATATCATTAAATAAGTTCATTATGGTTTTTTTAATTTTATTCTAATAATTTATTGAATCATTAAAAATAGTTTTAATTAATTATTTATTGAATGCAAATTTTATGAAATAATTGTGATTTGCTTGAGTGCAATCATGTGGTACTTCTGAATGTGAAATTGTGATACAACTGTGTTATGCTTGAGTGTTGCATGTATTCATTTGGTTAAGTCTGTCTAATTGAATGATATGTATAAATGGTCTATGCTCAAGTGAAAGTGTCTGTGCTCAAGTGCATTTATCTATGTTCAAGTAAAATTGTGAAATGTGATCCAATATGCAACAATGTGAGTATATGTTATGTGACATGATGTGTTGCATGAATTGAGTGGACCATCGATGCTGGTCACCTCACTGAGTTCGCAAAACTCACCAAAATTTGCAATTATTTTTCAGGACCCAGAAGAATACCCCGTTAGGCAACGGGCGTATACCAACCGCATGTCAGTGAAAGAAGAGGTTGGGATCAGTTCGCGTCTACATTAGTGTCTATTAAAATTGTATTTTCTGAATTTTTGTACAAATGATTAAGTCAATTTGTAAATTCAACGGACTGCAATAATTTGTATTTATGAAAAGGGTCCCCGTGGTCATTGTATTTACCGGTGATTATGTATGTTAATGATTTTCTGCATAGTGTATGTTTGTGTTTTTTTTTAATTTATACTGAGTTTTGACAGAGCGATGTAGCACGCCACCCTTGCAGGACACGGACTCGGATATCACCATCGATGCCGGGTTCGGGTCACGCGAAAGTAGGGTGTTACAGTCTTTGATTTTCGTTAGTACTTCATTTTAAAGTTTAAGTTTTTTAAAAGGGTTAATCTTTAGCCCCATACAATATATCATATTATGAATCTTTTCCCAATTTATTTATTTTGCATGTTATTGTTATACCCTTATTTATTTCGATTTATTGATTATTTATTTGTGTAGAAAATATATGAGCTATTTTTGCGAGGATGTGCCAAGATGGATCTAAAATATTACATCGCACCGTGTGTTGTTAAAGGAACTCGCTTGGCAGTCATGGACTCATGGTACTCAAAATCAAAATATCTGTCTGTCTGGGTTGCGCGTAAGAGATAAAAGAAAGCGATAACAAATCCTGTCTAAAACCTCACCATCTCTGAGCCTCAAGCCTTTGTCTAAATGCAGACTTCTCTATCCTTGTTCCCGTCCTCCAATCTCCCACGGATTGTGCCATTTCGCCACCCATCAACTCCATCAATTACTCACCTCCAATGCCCTCTCGAGACGCAAAACCATCATAATCTCTTAAATTGGGGTCCACAACTCAAAGCAACCTCTGGTGGTTATCTTTCCACCATTAGTCGAGCAATTGAGGAAGAAGAAGAATACAGAAAAGCCCGTTCCGCAGTCTCTCGTAAATGGGTTGATTTGGAAGGCTATTCAATCGAGGGACTCTCGGTTGGTGGGCATGAAACATGTGTCATAATACCCGAGTTGAAGTGTGCTTTTGATATCGGGAGATGTCCTTCAAGAGCTATCCACCAGAACTTTGTCTTCATCACCCATGCTCATCTCGATCATATTGTCAGTTTTCTTCTTTTAATTGGTCTTCTTATTGCATTTCTGATTGCTTGTTAACATGACACTTTCTTGTTGTCCCATATTATTTGGTCACGGGCTATTAAAATTTTCTTCTTGAAATTGGTTGGTTGGTATCGGTGAGGATTGCAACCCCAGATGTGCATCAGCATTTTGTTGGATCTTTGAAATTGACTGAAAAAGTTAATCGAACTGATAGACGCTTACACTTTTAGAAGCCTATTGACCTGATTGTTACAAGTGTAAGTTCGGTGATTGACTTGACAGGCATCCCTAAATTTAGTGATCCGGAATGCATACCTTAAAGATATGGGTAGAGTGCTACTAGTGAATGGGAATGATGTACTTGGTTTATTAGCCGTGACATCTTTTGATCAAAAGCAGTTCTTGCTGATGAACTGAAGGATTTCCATATTCAATGCATTTTAAGCTTAATGAAGTTCACCTATTTATATGTATTGATAAAATATAGTCGTCTTACTAGAGTTGAAGATAATTTTTAATATTTAATGAGGAGAAATGCGGTAACAATTTAATTAAGTAAATACAATACTAAATGTAATAACAATTAAAATTTCACATAAAATTTTAGGACGAGAGAATTTTCTTAAAATGAAAATGGTAAAAGGTCTTTTGAAATTAAAATACTAAGTAATTATCATTGCTTTAAAAAAATTTAATCTCTTTCATAATTTACACTACCTTTAAAAAACTTAATTTAACTAATCAAAAATACATCAGATAGAATGTCATAATAGTTAAAATTCTGAAATGAAAATATAACATGAAGATATTCCTCTAAAATTAAACATTAAAAGTCTTTTGAAGTAATTATAAGTACTTATAATTGTACTTAAATATTCCAATTGTTTCCAAAATTCTACCAATAAACTTAAGATTTAGTATTAAATGAATTGTTAAATATAAAATCTAATATATTAATTAGTTTTGAGGAATATGATTGATAGAAAAATGATATCTTCTTTAGTAATAAAATTTATTTACTTCAATAACTTGTGACTTTTTAAAATTATATAAAAAATTATGATTCATTTTATTTTGATGAAAGTTGTTGTCATACTAACTTTTGTTTCTGGTTTTTATATCAGTATGGAACTATACTATATAATGTATTAATAAATATTTTTTACATAATGATAACTTTTTTATTTTTTCCATCTAATAGATGCATAGTTTATTATTGTTCAAATCACCTTTGAATTACATTTGTCAAAATATGAAAAATAATTACATCTTATAAACTCTTTTAAATGTAGGGTTTGTACTAAAAATCATATTTTTCTATTAGAACTCTTATAACTGACTCTTCGTATATCATTTTTTTTACAATTAAAAAAATCCTTGCTTTTTCCTTGGTAGAATTCTAGTATAGTTATAACATTGGTTTGTTGTTGGACATTTGGTCTAAAATGGTGTCATATATATCTAACTCAGGGTGGGTTGCCAATGTATGTAGCCAGTCGTGGCTTGTACAACTTGAAGCCTCCCACAGTCTTTGTCCCTCCTTGCATTAAAGAGGATGTTGACAAGTTGTTTGAGCTTCACAGGACCATGGGCCAAGTGGAATTGAATCTTGACTTAGTTGCCTTGGATGTAGGTAGGTCCTTATAGTTTGTTGATTTTGTTTTCATAAGTGTTAATACTGATCCTTTTAAGCTCAAATTCAGGTGAAACATATGAATTGCGGAATGATATCGTCGTCAGACCATTTAGGACTCACCATGTTATTCCAAGCCAGGTTTGTTTCTGAACATATTTACTTTCAAAAAGTAATAAGAAAGGTGAATATGCAATTAGTACTGGTGAATAGCACTATGATGCAAAAGAGTTTAGAGTTTGTAAACAAAATAAAAGAGGACAAATTATTCAATCACAAGTTTTAATTTTGTGAAATGAAGAATGAGAATTGTAAGTGACAGCAAGGGCAACGAGGACTGAAAAATGGCTGAAAGTTACTTTATGCTGTGTTTTCTTATTAGATAGGGAATAATATAAGTTAGATATATTGTCCTAATTTGTTTAGGAATTACACGCTTATTTAAGAATAAAGAATCGTTTTTAGAATAGGATTCAATTTGTTAGGAACCCTTTCCTACCAGAATAAGGATTCTAAAGTTTCTATAAATATGTGTTTACTTAACCCTTCAAGAATAAGATATCCTGAATTTTTATTTATAACTTGAGTTTTCAATTAGAAGGTGTGATGCTTTCTTCTAAGAGTGATTCTTAGACCCCAAGAATGATTCCTCATTCTTGCCTTCTATTACTTGCTTATCTCATTAAATTCCAACAATCTTAACCCGAATTCCGGCAACTAAATTCCTATATTCCATCCATATCAAACTTTAAAATTCTAGCTAATCTAGACCTGAAATACCAACAACTTAAGGTAAAATTCGAATCTCAAATCTGAAACTCCAGAAGCCTAACAATTCTCAACAGTCTATATTTCCCAATTTTTGTGAGTTTTAGTTACTAGTTGATATTTCTTCTATTTTTCCTATATCAATTTGGTATTAGAGCTTTGGTTCACGATGGTGACACGTAGCAGAAGGGCGTATGGAAGAATACTCAATGACCAAGGGCGAAATGAAATACTTTTGAGAATTATCGGACCTTAATGGCCCTCAATCACAAGGTGCTTCAAGAACTAATCCTAAAAAACAACATTATATGACAGACTACCCTTGATGTTGACAAGAAGAAGAGGCTGACATTAATCAGTGGTGAGTGGGGTTAGGAAACCAACACCTACCAAGAGATCCAAGGCAATGAAACCAACTAGTAGCACTTGGAGAGTGCATAAGAGATTTTAGAGGCCATGTTAGAGTTGAAACACATTATTTAATCGAGAATATTGCCAAGAAAGTTCATGTTGAAGCCCCAAATTGTGCAAGAAAGATTGATCCACACTTGTTTTTGGGCTGGACAGTAGTAATGGAGGACTTCTTTGGCTGGTACAACATCTTAGAAGATCAAAAAGTCTAATTTAGAAAGATGAAGCTGGTTGGATATGCAAAAAATTGGTGGAGATTAATAGGGGATAAGACTTTTAAAAATAGGCTAACTACCAGCTATTGATTGAGAAGAGATAAAGCTAAATTTATTATAAAAATATTGACCAGTTCATTTTCAAGATAAACTCACAATACTTAGACAAGGGATTATGTTTGTAACAGAGTGCACAAAAATATTGGATGAACTCTCTATCCAATGTGAACAAATAGAGTCTGAACAACAACTTAAAGGGCAGAAATTTAGAAGGATTTGACAATGCATAGGATTTATAGCCTTAAAGATGCATATAACTTGGCTTTAAGAGCAAAACAATAACTAGGATAACGAGTAATTAAAAAGTTTCAAAGTCAAGCCTGGAAGTTCAATATGAAGAGAAATATGAGTGCAAAATTTTTGGCCAACACCTAATACTTAAAAATTTGCATCACATGACAGCTTTAAAGTTTCTCAAGGAGCTGAACTTAAAGGTAAAGCTATGGCTGAGATTGGGACAAAGGAGGTAGTAGTGACAAGAAGTGTTTCCAATGCAATGGGAGGGACCATTTTGCTTATAAATGCACTAACAACAGTTTGCACATGATGGAAGAAGAGGAGGAAGAGTATGATGAATATGTTTGTGAACATGAAGCTGGAGAGGAGTTAGAAGGAGGCTCCAGTGATGAGCAAGTTGGTCCTACAAATCTTAATATAGTGAGACACATGCTTACGACCTCTAAGGCAAAAGAACAAAAAGAATAGATTATCTTTACTCAAGATAGATGTGTAGATAAAGCACGTAAGCTTATCATGGGCGGAAAAAAGTAGTATGAATATGGTATAGGAGACCATGGTGAAGTGATTAAATTTACTTTCAGAGAAACATCCACATCCTTGCAAAGTTGCTTGGGTGGATGATAGCATTATACTCATTGCTCAGAAGGTGTTTGGTGTCTTTCAAATTAGGAGTATATGAAGACTTTATTTGGGATGATTTTATTCCTATGAAAGTATTTTACATTTTATTCGGTCGACCTTAGCTTTATGGTTATGATTTGCAGCATTTTGGAAAAGCTAATACCTATCAATTTATGTTTCATGGAAAGAAGATAATTTCGAAGCCTACAAAGGTTGACAAGGTAGAAGGACAAGGAGAAAGTAACAAGGAACTTATAGATGCCAAGAAAAAGTCTCTTAAAATCCTGAAGAGACATTAACATTTTAGTGCCAATATACGCTAATGTGCATTAAAAGCCATAGTAATGGTTGAAGATCACTTTTATTGGCCTTCTTTAATGTGGGATGCATCTAAGGTCTTATGGTAATTTTGAATATGTCACTTTGCTAAAGGAAAGAAGCAAACTTGGATTAGAAACGCCATTACATGTGCCTTATGAATCATGGTAGGATATACGTATATATTTTGTCTTGGAAATTCTTAACTCTATGAGAGATTATGATCCTACTTTTGTGGCGGTGGATAGGTTTTCAAAGATGAATCATTTCATTTCATGTTCCAAGACTTATATTGCTGTCCATATTGCTAAACTCTTCTTTAAAGAGGTTGTACATCTCCACGGATTAGCTTTGACTATCATTGTTAGGAACCTCTATAGAGATTGCCTTGTATTGATAATAAATCGGTACAATTAGATAGAATACTGCTAGAGCTAGCTCCCCCTCCTGGTAGTCCAGGCCAATTTCCTAACAATACCGATAGGTAATCATTCTCCACTCATTCCCCTGCCAATATTCCCCTCCCTACATTCTCTCTCCATAACTACCTCACTCCCTCCTAACTACCTTGCCTACATGGCAGCAGCTTTCTCACTACCCTGTCCCAACTTATTCCTACGGGTATACATTTTAATGGGCTTAAGCGGAATGGGCTGAGGAGAGGGTGGAATGTTAACAATCATTTTTTATTATGATTTGAGTTATTTGTTTGGAGAACTCTATGGAACACATTAAACACTAAGCCTTAATTTTTAAGACAATGTGACTAATTGGGACCTAATTCTTCCTATGGTAGAATTTGTATACAAACAGTAGGTTAACTGGTAAGAGTTCTTTTGAGACAGTATTGCAGTTCAATGGAGAAAACCTATTTATTTGGTTCCTTTACCACAAATAACATGAGTTAGCATTGAAGCTGGAAGTTTTGCACAACATAGGAGGGATATCTTTGATGAGATGAAAGATAACAACTAGCAACTTGACTTATAAAGAACATGCTGATCAGTATCGTCGATTACTGGTGATGGTAAGGATTTGTCCAAAGCATTTTCCAAAAAGAAAATACAAGAAATTTCATTTACTAAGTGCTGGATTTTATATGTCTTCAAGACGACATAAGGGCAAATGCTTATGTTTTGGAATTACCAATGGACATGAGAATTGGTCTTATCTTTAATGTTGTAGACTTAACTATTTATCATAGACATAATGGTACGCAATCTTCTATTGTTGCTATAAGAATTCTAACCATTCCTCATCTTAAATAGGAGATGGAGGATAATCTTGATGAACATATTGTAGCAACAAGAACTGGTGGGTATAGATGGTTTCCTATCAAGTACAAAGGAAGATCAATTTTTGATAACATGTGGATTTTAAAAACTAAATTTCATAAGTTGAATCCAAATTTATATGAGCAGTATTTGTCACATTCTACGTTAAGAACGACGTCAAACAAGTCGAAGATAATTTATGCAAAAGAGTTTAGAGTTTATAAACAAAATAAAAGATGACATATTAGTCAACCATAAGCTTTAATTTGGTAGAATGAAGAACATGAATTGAAAATTGGCTGAAATGAAGTTCAGGAATTGATTGCTTGAAAATTTTCTAAAAGTTACTTTATGCTAAGTTTTCCTTATTAGTAATAAGTTAGATACGTTTTTCTAATTTTTTAGGACTTAAGCTTCGTTAAAAATGAAGAATCCTTATTAGAATGAGACTCAATTTTGATATCTTAATTAGAAACTCTTTCCTATTATAATAAAGATTCCAAGAACTTCTATAACTATGTGTGTACTCAACCCTTCAAGAATAAGATATCTTGAATCTTTTTCTATAACTTGTTTTCAATTAGAATGTGTGATGCTTTCTTTTAAGAGTGATTCTTAGACCTTAGGAATAATTCTTAGTTCCTACCCTATATTACTGGTTTACCTCACTAAATTTCAGCACCTTTAACTCCATTTTTCAACAACCAAAATCCTAAATTCTAGTCATATCAAATTCTAAAATCCCAGCAAATCTAAACTTGAATTCCAGCAACTTAACAACCCATATCTGAAATTTCAACACAATAGCAACTCTCAGCAGCCCATATTTCCTAGTTTATGTGAGTTTTTGCTACTAGTTAATATTTCTTCTATTTGTCCTACATCACACTAATATTTCCATTCTTATATAGTTTTTTACATGTAGGCATAGATGTTTCGCATGTGCTAAAATATTTGGCCATTTTAGGACTTGTAAATAACTTTCTTTTTGTCCTGTGACTCTCATAATCAAACAAAGAATATCATGTCTTTCTCCAGGGTTATGTTATTTACTCTGTTAGGAAAAAGTTGAAGAAACAATACATTCATCTCAAAGGGAAACAGATTGAGAAACTGAAGAAATCTGGTGTTCAGGTGGGTTTTCATAAACAGTTCCCTTTTAATTTCTTGTTAGTAAATAGTCATTCCTTGTTCATTTTTCTTTTTAGATTACAGACGTAATACTGTCTCCAGAGGTTGCATTTACTGGAGATACGACAGCAGATTACATGCTTGACCCACGGAATGCAGATGCTTTGAGGGCCAAGATTCTTATAACAGAGGTATAAGTAACAGCGCGGTAGATCATGGGCTCTACAATGTGACATGTTTTTCTTTGCAGCACCAGTTTTGAAATTCTCAAATATGTTTTAGTTTCAAAATTTTGTCAAAATGCAAGATGTGAAGCTGTGGTCCTTTTTACAGGCAACTTTTCTGGATGAAGGATTTACCATTGAGCATGCACGGCAGCATGGGCATTCCCATATGTTTGAGGTATGGAAGACACTCATTTTTCCCAATGAATGTTATGATTAGAGAAGTTATATAATTGAAGTATGGATTTGTTTCTGTTTCATTCTTACTTTCTGAGGTAGGATTCTTGTCAAATTGCAGATTATGCAAAATGCTGAATGGATTAGAAACAAAGCAGTCTTATTGACTCATTTCTCCTCCCGTTACACTTTGGAGGTAACTATTCAGTTTAACATTTAACATTTTTCACCTTAATTAGGCAATGACATGGGGATTGTGCTTTAAGATTTAAAATAAAAATAAATAAACTGTGCATGTATGGCATTCGTCCTCTACTGTGAAGTATGGTAGGAAGCCATGGTTTCCATCTAATCTGAAGTTAGCAACTTAATAATGTAATTCTTTTAAGAAAAGAAAAAGGGACTTATCATATGGTCCAAAACATCTCCGGGTACTTAAAATTCCGTAACCTGTAGTGTATGGGGAGGAGAATATTTTCAAGTACTAAATAAGTTGTTTTTTTTATGAAAATCGCAACAGGAGCCGTCTGTTCCTGTTTCCTTTGCTACCACGAGACTCGTTGATAAACCTTATTCCTTCTTAGCACTGATGAATTATTTGCAAATTGCAGGACATACGTCAAGCTACTCTGAAGTTGCAAGGCAAGGTTTCAGCAAAAGTAGTTCCTCTAACAGAAGGTTTCAAATCAATGTACTCTTGAAGAATTCTAGGATCTATTTGCTTGGTTATGTAGGTCTTGGTGTGCACATATTTTTAATTTACATGTTAGATAGTGGTTTTCTTCATGATTAACTCCGTCTTATGTGATCTTATGATGTCTAGAGCAGAACTTTGGTAGTTAAAGGTGAGCAGAAAGTGGCTGATACTACAAGAATATCAATCAATTGTAATGGTGTATTTGTCCAGTTTTAATGAAGTGCAAAACTGGATAATGATCTACGAGTTTGTATTTACATGTGGGGATTTGGATATGATCTATGAAAACGGGCTTTACGTAAAGCATTGGCATCGTTTTAACCGGTCAATTTTCAAAAACATTTATTAAATCAACTATGGTGTGAGATTCATTTTGCAATGGTTTTTATCTTATGGTTGCCCCTTTAATCTAACTATATCACTGGAAGAATTATTTCAATTATTCCTCTGTAAGTTTTTTTACCAGAGCTATGTTATAGAATAACATGTATTAAAGAATAACCTGCATTAACCTTTTCAGTGTAAACGTCCGCCACAGATAATATGGACCTGACATTTCCACCCCTCACTGCTTCCTCATCCGCAGAGATAAAAATCTCCCAGCTTTTAGTAGCATTCCTCCGGCAACATCAGATAGTACTGCACTCCCCGCAACACAGGAAATAAGAAGATTGTTGTACCGGATACTGAAGTATTAAAACAAGGAGCAGAAGCGTGGAACACTACTGTTGTTGGTTTTCTTTTAAGATCTCAGACCCTCTTATCATGCAATCCACAATTGGGCTTTCTCAACTTGGAAAGAAAGAAAACTACATGAGCTCTTAATCTCTGAAAACAAACAAATCCTATTTACTTCTCAAAATGCCAATGAAGCCAAATTTGTTGTTGAATATGATCTATGACACATGTTAAACTTGCCATTGTTCCCATAAGTTTGGAGACTTGGAATTAGGCTAGGTAGAGTTAGATAGGAGAATATCACACTATGGATTAAAATCCACAATATTCTTTTAGAATATTGGACTACAAAGGACTCAATTCATTGGCTAGTTATATTAGCAAATTCTTTTGTATGGACGAAACTATAGCGAAAAGGAAACACATTGGATTTGCCATGGTGTATATAAGTGTGAAGTTAGATTAGGAACTCCTATAAGTCATCGCAAGAATGAAGCACTTCTCTAAAACACCACGGAAAGACCTGGAAGCCAACTGGCAGGTTGTTTATTAGAGGTGACTATGAGGAATTGGTTAACTTTAAAGAAATCTCTATGCCCTCTCCTACTTAAGTTATAATCCTACACACATTGCAAAACCTAACCCCAATTAGGTTGAGCCGGAGGCAATGCCAATTTTGAGTAAGGAATATGAAACAACCATTTATATCCCATTACAATCTTCATATAAGGAACAACATGAAATTAAGGTTTAGGGATTATGCTCCATTGTTGGAAAAAATCCATAAAAGACTAAACCATTAGGCCAATAAAGACTTGTCTTATGTAGGGAGGTTAGTGCTGATTAATTATGTTCTTAACTCCTTTCACATTTGCTGGCTGGCTTACTTAGATCTCCCTAAAGGGATTATCATGACAATAGAGAAGATTATAAGAACTTTTCTATAGGGTGGTAGCAGGGAAGGAAAAATTTTAACAAAGGTTAAATGGAATGAAGTGTGTAGGCCCAAGGAAGAAGGTGGACTAAGGATAATTATGACAAGCCTTATAAATAAAGTCCTTACTGCTAAAAGGTTTTGGAAGCTATTGGTGACACTGTAGCACCGCACTCTAGCAAGACACATACCCAACATCTTCAGTGATGTCCGAGAACTTGCCCCACGAGGGTGGCATGCTAGAACAGTCAACAATTGAACTCATTATAAAAATGTTTTTCAAATCAATGCCCGCATATGCGGAAATCAATATTTAAATTCGGGCCCATACTTTTATTTCATAAACATCGAAAACACAATTATTATTACACTTTGATCAATCTCATTTGCAACACATTTTCAATTTCAAAAGTTATTACCTACAGAATTATTCAAATATACATTGTACAGAAATTGCGGAATATACAATTTGATACAAAAATAAGAAAACAAATGCAGACGCGAACTGATCTCGACCTCTATCTCTTACTTGAATGCAGGGGCTATACCCCCGTTAGCCTAACGGGGTAACTCTTTTGAGCCTGAAAAATATTGCAAATTTTGGGTGAGTTTTACAAACTCAGTGAGTGACCATCCTTGACAGCTCACTCAATCACATACACATACAGTTCATATGATCACATATCACTTTATTTACAGCATTCACATTCTCATTCAATTACAAGTTAACAGGATATTGCAATCATTTGAACATACATATTAAATGAATATGCAATGTACATGTGACTCACTTTCATTTATTACTTTGTTGTGACCGAGTGCCTATTTATTAGCTCATATCCCTTAGTGGATATCGAGCTATATCAGATAATGTCCCATATCCCTTAGTGGATACCGGGTACATTCACAACTGAGCTCGAGGCTCTTTTTCACTTTCTGAGATTTAAGCTCTTTTTTAGTGACGACTCCGATCACAACTGCCTTTATCTTTCATACATTCATGAAATGGAATGCATCACATTATCATATTTTCAATCAATCACATGATTTCAGATTCAAAATCACTTTCATATTCATCATCAGACCTTGGTCTGACATTCAATAATTAAGTTGAGAAAACACATATTTCTTTCATATTGACATATAAGGAGCACTTCAATGTTCTCACATTTAACGGGCTCCTCAGACATTCAATCTTCAGAATTAGCACATTCACATCAATCATATTCACATTGCATAATAATCATATCCGTAGTCATTCAATGAAAAAATTGAAATCAAAACAAACAAAGAATTGAGACCATCTAGGTCGACTCAAAGTATGCTCCAAATTAACATTAGCTTCCATGATCTAGAAACGTCTGAATGCGGACGTTTATCCTGCACATCCAAATTATGCAATACACATGTTGCAAACATATTAATAATTGCACAATTATAAGTATTCCTTTATGCAAGAATGTGTATATGGAATGTGTACAAAGCATGTTTAATGACAATCTCAGGTAGATTATCAAATTTCACAACTTAAGCACATTTTCATTTCTAGCATTATTTGTTCTCATAATATCAAATTCTCATTCACTTTTATTTGATACTCATTACTCACCTCTTTGAATCATAACTACAATCAAATGAACATCTTCATTTCATTATACTCATGCCTTTGGTATTTCTAACATTATAAGATCAAACATTATCCAAACTCTCATTTCTTTTTATAACATCTCCAAAGTTCCATACCTTTGGGTCAATTTTTCATGAACATTTTGACAAGAAAAATGGAGTAATTTGGTAACACTTCCTTTCATAAAGTTGTTCTCCTAATTCTTAAGTTTCTAATGACACCAAGATCATTCAATTAGGTTTAGTAATCTAAAAGTGATACCCCAAACATTTTTGGACTGTTCTTATAGTTCCATGTACTCAACTTCCATCCAGAAATTGAAATTCTTAGAGACTGAATTATCATTCGAATTCTTCAGAAAATTTGTAGTCCTATGTCTCTAGTTTACTTCAAATTAAAAATAATCCCATTTGGATAACTACAGGACAAGATATCATCAAAATACCGAAGCATATGTTTAAGCTGTGCAGGGAAGTTGGCCGCGAGGAACTTTTCCAGAGAGTAAATTCGTCGTGAATTCTTACAAGTTGGCCGGGGTGAACCAAAGAGTTGGCCGCGGTGAAATTTTCCATAGAGGAAATCCTTCAAGTTGGCCAAGGCGAACCAAGGAGTTGGCTGCGACGAACTTTCACAGAAGCACATTCAGGATCATGTTCCAATTTTCCAGATTCTAACTCTTTACTTACCACATTCACTACCTTAATCTTGTGTATATCATTTCTAATTCATTTTCTCCTCATTTTCCCATCATTCTAACTCCATTTCAACTCAATATCATCTATAAAAAAATTATATTCCATGATTGA
>JANIJF010000009.1:9051430-9067198 GCA_024520955.1 Erythroxylum bequaertii
TCTTGAGTCAGACGTCGCAGAAACCTATTACCTACCCCACTATCTACGACGTCTATTGTGACGTTTTAATAGACGTCGTAGAAAGTTTTTTGCGATGTCTTTATAGCTTCTACGACGTCTAACAGACGACGCAAAATGCCTCTTTTTGGTGTAGTGTTAATACCTCAATTCTCTATTGGTATTAATTAATTCCAAATCACTAAATATAATCCATTAGACCAAAATTCTAGACATAGGCAATTCACATTCAAATCATAGCACAATTTTAACATCTATTGTTGGACCCCAAAATTTTTATTTATTTATTTTTAGAACATAGTCCATTGATTTAGTGAGCATAAGTAGAAATTAGAATTTAGAATAGAAATGTTAGAATTAAGTTAGAGTATAGTATGGTAGTTAATAGACTAAAGGAGCCAATAGACATTAGGTTAAATGAAGAAGGGTAAAATTGGAAGACCAAGACAAAATGTAGTCTTGATTAAATGAAGAAGAAAATTGGAGAAGAGAGAAAGAAGAGAGAAAAACGTGGGAAAGAAGAGAAAAGAAGAAGAAAATCGTGAAAGCTAGGGAAAGAAGAGAGAAAATTGTGGAGAAAGAAGAAGGAAGAAGATTTGGCTAAGTTTAAGGTAAGCTCTATCACTTTTTCTTCTTGTTTGGTTAGAAAAGGAAGTATAGAAATGGGTTTTATGTGTTGGGAATGAAGGGAGGAAGAAGATGATTCAAGAAACCCATTTGATTTTCATGGTTTCTAAGCTAGGTTTCGGTCTTTCTAACCTAGATAAATTAGGGGTAGATTGAATATAAGCTCAATTTGTTATTCATTTTGATTATTGAAGCTTTATGGGTTTTTGAATATTAGGTTGAATGAAGCTTGGTTTGTTTAAAGGAAACTAAGAAAATCCAATCCAAGAGTAAGAGGAAAGGCAAGCTTGAAGATGGATTTTTCAAGCCAATTAGGTGGATAATATGTTTATAGTTGTTGTGCTATATGGGCCAATTGCTTACTTGTGTATGTGTGTTAAAATGTGTTCTTAATTGCTTGAATTTAAATCAGTGTGATTGTTGAAAAATGCACGATGATATATGATCATGTTATGCCTTGAAAGATGTCATGACATTTTGTATTAATGAAAAGAGGAAAAAGCATAAGTAGCATGAAAAGTATGAATATGTGTGAAATGAATTGAGCATTGAGATTTGATTGTATTTGGGCAAGAGGGATACTGTTTTGTTTGTCAAGTGCATATTGACCTAAAGCCTTATCCCGGCTGGCCCCTTATGACATATGAGCTCTTCAGAAATGGACTCATTTTATTTATGGTGTAAACTTCGGTTTCTCCATTTCGATCCATGGAACTCTCAAGCCATTATGTTTGTGCATTTCATTTTGATTTGTCGAGTTATGATGCACAAATGAGTGTTATGCTTTGATGATTAATTATGCATGATATGTTCTATGTGATGACATGTTTAACTATGAGGTTATGAGCTAGAATTGTTGTTGAATTCACGTTGCTAGATTAAGATGAGATGTATATGTCCATATATACATACATATATATTCTTAGTTGTGTGCTCGTTACCAATGGCTATAAATATATTAGTCACTGAGATTCGCAGCTCACCCCCATCATTTTCGCTCCTCAGGTACATAACAACAAGATTATTGATCCTTGCAAGGCATTGGAAACTCCAAGATAGCTACATCTAGTAACTAAGTTAGTTTGATTATTTTTGGGTAGCTTTATAAGCATATCAATCATGATCATTCATTTGTACTATATATTAAGCTATTGTTATGTTGATATGTAACTAAAGCTACGCTCAAACTCTATTTCGATTTAGTAATGAGATTATGAATGGAAGAAGTTTCCTTTGTATATGTTCATATTTATCTTCTTTGTTGAGTTGTTTATGGTTGGGTGGAATTGTATGTATGTGTGTAATTAGTGTGTTTGATGTTTGGGACTGGGTTGCTAGTTTCGTAGGTTTCGCCACGGTGAACCTTTCCCGAAAGGAGTTTTCAGCTTGATCTTGCACCTTCTCTGCGACAAAGCTAGACTTTTGCCGCAACATATTTTTCCCAAGAGGTGCTAGAGGTTAATATGGAAACTTCGCTGCGGCGAAGGAATGACTTTTGCCTCAGCACATTTTTCCCGAAGGGTGCAGTTGCTTGACCTTGAGGCTTCGCTATAATGAAGCCAGAAGTTGATCACGACGAACTTTTCCCGAGAGGACCTTGGAAATTTTCCCAAGGTTTTGTCGCGACGAACATTTACGTTATCGCGGCGAACTCCGCCAGTGCAACGTTGCTATCCTCATTTCAATTAAAAACTTTCAGCCTTCCTCACATAGAATCTTCCCCCGATCCTCTCGTATAGTAGCTGCAAAATACGTACCACGACTCAGGGCCTAACACCTGTCACACATGTAATTTCATAAACATGTAACATTTCAACTAGGGTGAAGTTTGGGGCCTTACGTTATGTCTATTTGGAACATTGTATGATGAAAGGATTGAATTATTTTAAAAAATCATGCACGAAAAGGTTAATTTAAACTACTTAGACATTCCTAAATATTTAGGTGTTCATGATGTGTTGCTGGATGCCAATCTTAATCTATGGTTATAAATTATTTAATTGGAGAATTACAGATAAATAAAAGGAGTTTTAATTTATTTAATTTTAATTTCTGAATTATAGTTAGAATGTATAATCATTACGAATATATTTGGGAACTAACGGGTCTCACATAAAGAACGAGTTGAAGATAGCAAACATATTTTAATCAAGTTGAACTTGATTATAAAATTTGAGCAACTTTATGATTAAATATGAGATATTTAATAAATGAGGATCAATATGAGATATTGGATCTTATTTGGGCACAATTGGTATTTAATTAGAATAATTTGTAATTATAATTAAAGTTTAATTGAAATTAGAATTTAATTTCAATTAAATTACTAAAATGTCCTAAACTTATTATAAACAGGATTAAGCTGTAATGGAGCTAACACTTCTTGCTTAATCCTCTCTATAAGAGTTACAGTGTTTTCTCAACTATTCTGTGTAACTATTAGAGGTCAGATACTTATGCGGCTATGGTGGTACGAGATGGATCATTTTCAAAAATAGTTCATGGGATATGATAAGAATATAATCAAACTTCGAAATAAAGTACGAATTAAAATGCATGCTTTATTATGATTTATGTGTTAATCATTTTATAGAAATAAAGAGAACTTTTTAGGAAATTAAAATAAGAAAAAGTTTTGTAATTATTCCGCTGCAATTAGGATTTGATCACGTCCCGATTTCCCAATAGATACTCCATCCTGTACTTATGATTTTTCATCCAAACTATCCAAAGCTTTATTTACCTTAATATGGGTTGTATTATGTATATTTAATCTCTTTTCAACATTAAAGATGGCATAACTTTTTGTAGTGGGCTCAAAAGATTTATGTGCTGAATATTTTGTATGAAAATGTTGATGAAAAACATTATTAATATACATTACGGCAGATCTTGAATTTTTTTCATACCTTAAACACCTATTGTAGTGTAGCATATGAATCCCATCATTAGAAGTTAATGAATCCCTTTATTTGAATTCCTCAATTTTAGAGCTACAAGCATACAAAATATTAACCTTTCAGGTATACAATCAAACTCATAAAACCGAACATTCCATCTTGATGTAGAGATTAAGACTTCTTTGTTTAAGGGATGGAGATAAAAATTTCAGCTTCTTTCATAAGACTGAACTCTTAAGGCCTAACAATAAGATAATTTTATCAATGACTCTCAAGGGGATTTAGGCAAAATGATACTCCATCCCTCAATTATGATTTTTCATCCAAGCTTTCCAAAGCTTTATTTACCTTAAGATGAGTTGTATTATATATGTTTAATCTCTTTTCAACCTGAAAATTGGCAAAGCTTATTGTATTGTGCTCAAAAGAATTTTTGTATTGGATATTTTATATGAAAATGTTGATGAAAAATATGATTGATATGCATTATGGCAGATCTGGAATTATCTTACCAATACTCTACTTTGTTACAGTGTCTTGTCTAACTGAATCTAAGGCCATAATAGTCTTTTTCTGCTAGCCCTTTCTCATTCAAATTGAATGAACATCTCATCTCACGTTTAGTTATGCTGTTTAATATAACAAGTGAAGTTAATGTAACCAATGATCAGAATATTACATATTTTCGTATTATGGTGTACTGTGTGCCGAAAGAGGCAAGGGAACTTCACTTTCATACTTGAGTAGCAAGAGGAAATTTAAGGAAATATGATATATTCATAAAGTACATGAAAACATGCACATTCGTAAGGATATAAGCTAATAAGCAAGTCCAGTGCTTGCTCCGGCCTTATTTCAAACCATAGAAGTTGGTACATACTTATTTTTGAGAACAACAGAAAGCATTGTTCTTTAAATATTTTAGTTTGCTTTATCGTCAGCAAAGAAGGCATCAGGAGCCTCATCAGCACTAGCGCAGCACCTGTTGCAACCGTAGCCGTACCTGTATCTGCTGCAGCATCCGTAAGAACATCCTCCTCGTCCACCTCCCGGGTATCCACCGCGGCCACCTCCCGGGTAGCCACCACGACCACCTCCCGGGTAGCCACCACGACCACCTCCGGGATAGCCGCCACGACCACCTCCTGGATAGCCACCACGACCACCTCCTGGATAGCCACCATAGCCAGGTCCTCCGTACTGCTCAGTACTTTCGCTGCTTTCCTCTAAACCATCATAATATATTTATATATGAGTGTAAGTCGTAAACTTATTTTATCCTTTAATTTCTTAACTTCCAGTAAGCAATGTTATGTGCAATATATGGACATTTTCAAATATGAGATATTAATGGAGTAACATGTTGGAAGTTGATGATGTACACTAGTGCAATGCTTCCCGAAGAGAATGACCTTAAGTATAGATACAACGAGGCACGGAAAGAAACTTACTTGTGGCAGTCGTGGAGGTGGAAATGTCAGCTGAGACTATTAGAAGAAGAGCAGAAAGAGCCAACAGAAGAAGCAACAAGGTCCTATTGTAAGCCATTTTGGAAATTGGAGAAGAAGTGTTTGTGTACTTAAGAAGTTATGACCCTAAGCGTCGCAGCAATGCCCTATTTATAGATAGATAAGGTGGCCATTGCCCAACCACCAGAGCTAGAGAGAGACAGATTATGCTGAGTTTGAGTTATTGTTGATCGACATGGATGACTCCAGACAATTGCCTTCCATAAGTGATCACATGCAACTTGTCATATTTCTCTCATTGAATGTTATCCGTAATATTTTTGGATTCAAAACTATGAATTAATGCGAGACCCCACATTGAAATTGGGTTGGCATAAACGGGTTACATAGTGCCGATTCAAGCTACGTCAGACATGACGCTTCCTCTCTCTGAACACGTTTCCTCTAAAACAGTGCTCTTAATATAGAATTTACACTCGCTAATTACTATATTTGTTACTTTAGGTGCGCTGTTAGATTTTTTTTAAATGAAATAATCCGCAATTTTATCTTTTAGATATGCACTGTGTAAGTTTTTAGATTGACATAATAATTTATAAATTAGGTCAATCAAATACTCCACACTAAATAAATCCTACACGATAAATTTAACCAAGAGAACGTATATAGGATAAATCAAACATAAGATCTTTTAATCTTATGTCCATCCACTCTACTGCTAGATGCATCTATTGGACGCAACTATTTACCTTACAAAATATATGTTAAGTAATTAATTTGATAGAATAATTATTCAAAATTAAGTAATTTTAGTAAAAGTTATATTTTGAATATTTTTAATTAGTTATTTATGAATTTTGACTTTCTAACTTTAAAAGTTATAATGTCTATTAGATTATTAGATACAACCAATAATAAAATAAATAATATTCTTTAAATAAATTATCTTATTAATCAATATCCTAAAATGAAAATAGTTATAATATAAAGAATCATTTAGGAATTTCAAATAAAAAAATTTCTAATCACTCATTTATTATAATAAATATTTTGATAAATCTTACAATGACTGTTCATTTTTAATGTAAAAATCACAATATTTTATTTTGAACTTTTCTGCTCGATATATATAATATAATATTTTTCATTATTAGTAAAAAGAATAATTATTCTCATAAAAGTATATAATTTTATATTAATTAATCTCCTCCTGGGGTGGTGTTAATGCTCTGCTCAGTAGTCAAACTCAGACAGCCACATCGCCGAAGAAGAAGCCACGTGCCAAAAACTGACGTGTGAACTTCCCGAACTGATCCGCGGCGAGAGCCCTTGCAATGGATCATCATCCACATCGCTTTCTGACAAACCTTCTTTCATGCAGGAAACTCTATCCCCATTCAGTTCGGATGGAGCACCTGGTTTGGTTTGTTATTCACATATTTAAGAAGTAAGAACTATACAAATAGGGGTGAAGTTATATATTATTAAATATCTCTAAATTTCGCTTTACTGCAAAAATTTGGATTAAATGTGATGAAAATGATGTAAAAAATAAGGTCTGATTCATCAAAATAGAATATCTCATCCTAATTCAGTCGAGGAAACTCCAAAACAAGGGTAAGCCGAAATTATAGCATCAATTCTTGTTAGTTTATAAAGTTACAATTTACTATTATTTTAGTTTTGATGTTTTGTGTAATTGGGTAACATCATAATTGCACCATATTAAGGCAGTTAGAACTTTGATATATAAACAAGATTAATATAAACCCGATTGAACATCTGCAACAACAGTCACGATCTACCATAACCATATTCGCAAAACTGCGGCCAAAAAGATCATTACTATGAGTTCTGTAAAATATATTGTAGTGGATTCTTAATTTCGAAGATGCGCGTGTGTGTGTATATACACACTAATATAAAAGAGTGAAATTATGATATATTGAACAGTAAAAATATTGATTTATAAAATAAAGTACGCATGCCTTCTCTCCCTTTCTTCCCTCTCCTTCGTATGTCATCGATATTTTATTAGTTTTGTACTGATAACACATAATTTTACTTTTATATAATTAAAAGGTTGTTTTCGATAGACCTAAATATAAATGAGCTAATATAAGAATAACGTAAGTTGCAGAGAAAAAGTAAAACTAGTGCAAAGAATTTTTATACAACTAAAATTATAATAAATATATAAAAAAATAAAAATACCTGATAGAGTTCGGATACGTGAGCACATAATATACTAAAAAAGTATCGATCTAGTGCTAGAGCTAGAGGAGCTGTATGAGGCAGAAGCTCCAGGTAAGATTTTGAAGTCAGAGCCTTTCTAGCAATGGACCTAGGGATCGATATGGTGACTGTTATGGGTAGAGCGGTTGACCTACTATAGGCATTTATAGGGATTACTGTGTGAGGCCACAATCCAGACACATAGGACTCACATATAATAAATTTAAAATAATGAGAATTCAATTTAGCTTAGGTTTTCAATGATTACCTAACATCTAAGATATGTTATATATAAAAACGCGAACATTACTCTGAAGATTTTTTAAATGATATATGTCATCTTATGTAACTATTGTGAATTACTTATACAGTATAATATTTGGAAAGGTGATTGAATTATAAAAGAAAGTGTTCAATCAAGGAAGGGTCCAGCCAATTTTTTGGTGATAATAAAACATAATAATTTATTATTTTGATAAAAATGCATGAACAAAAATTAAACCATAAATTCAAGAAGATAGTTTATGAAGTTGACAAATAGAAGTTGAAGTGAAGACTAATTTGATATTCGAAAAGGCTTACTATTTGTAAATATTTTATCTCACATTATTGCATAAGTCTTTTCATTCGTCAAGAAATATTGAAGCTTTTAGTTTTAATATAAATGCCTTTTGATATTTCAAACAAACTTTAACAAATATTTTGGGAGGTGATTAAATTATAAATGCATTAACAAATTATTTTTGAGTATTTTTTTAAGTTGTTAAAATCATATTTTTAGAGGGATTGTGGCCCTGTATGAGTTATTAATAGAGCAATATAGGTTAGAGTTGTAAAATTTGATTAACTAAGTTTATTGTAATATTGGTTGATGTATTGTTTAAACAATGTGCCATAATCGTTGACTAATATGTCAGCTAGTTGACCAATCTTCCAATAACTAGTGGATTTATGCATTCAATACAAATTGGTCAACCAATTTATAGATTGTCATTTGTAATGCTTGATTCTTACCTACAACATCTAGTAAGCCAAAATACTACAAAATGTGTTTCTTCATTAGTTTTAGTATCAATAAACATTTTGGCGTATTTTACATATATTTTGATGTATTTTTCACTCATTTTAGCATTATCGTCTTATATTTATGTAAGTAAGCCTCTTTAGAATTATCAAGTAATAAAATGAGATGTTTTGAGTTATAAGTGAGCCTCTTTAGAATTATCAAGTAATAAAATGAGGTGTTTTGAGTTGTAATATTTGGTTGGATGCTATATTATTATACTTGATAGTGATCCATGTGAGATTGTGGTCCTCTTTATCTTAGAAGAAGAATGCAAATAGGTTTCTCTTTACCTAGAAAAAATGTAGAAAGATTATTCTTTATTTGAAAGAAGCATTAAGTGGAATTCTAAGAAGAGTTTTAAAAATGGATAGAGAGAAGAATCACTATAAATCAATTTGAATTCTTTCCTCTATATCCTTTTTTAACTTTTTTTAATTATTTGATTAATTTATATTGAGCAAATTCCTCACCTTTATTTATATTAACTATTGTTAGTTAAGTATATTAGTTAGAAAAATTCTTGAATTTTATATATGCCTAATTCACCCTCCTGCTGGTGCCATCAAAGATGAACAAATGGTATTAGAGTGTGTCTATTAGGTTAAAATTGCCAATGAAATTCTATAGCAAAAATCATAATAGAATATTTAAGAGCATCTTCATCATCATGTAACCAAGAGGGATAAAACAATAATAGAGCAACTTTCTTTGTTGGCATTGACTACCTTAATTAGAAAACTATGATGAGATTCAGTATGTAGAGAAAGAAAAAGTAGACTATATAAAGGTCTATTTGTTAAGAGACACATTTTGGCAGATAACACATTGAATTGGATCATGGAATTACTATTTGCTAGAGATATTCATACCAGAATTACTATAGGCATGAGAAACAAATGCCACCTCTAGAACCTTGCTACATAGCATGTTTCAGTTGACAAATGATCGTAGATTATGTAATGCTCTTGCCCATTGCCATGTATCATCTTAGCTTGCGTAAATAAAATTCTTTATTTACTTAAAAAATAATTTTAATTATTATTATTAAGTTAATTATTATATTAAATTAATTCTAGTTGAATTATCATATATTAATAAATATTAATTTTCAATAAAATAAAATATTTTATTATATATTTTTTCTTTTTTCTTTTTCCTTTTTCTACTTCATATTTATTATATACGAGTTTTTTAATGACTTAATACTAACCTTTAAACTTTAAAACTCTCTTCTTACTCATTTGATGTCTAATCTGATTTTTTAAAACATTAGTAGAAATGTCAAACGCAAACATCAATCAACATCCATAGAATGATTTCCAAGCGTTAAATTAATCTGGTAGCTCTTCTCCCATCTTCTATTATATTTTATAAGAGTACCTAAAGTGATTTTTTTTTTGTTTCTCACTAGGTATCTTAGGAGGGTCTTAACTATAAGAAGATATCTTTAAGCCATTCATATTTAGAATAATCTTCGCTCGAGCCGGGTAGGTCTTTTGCGGGAAGCAAAGCTCTGGCTCTAAATTTTAAACGACTGTATACATGAGGACGGTTTAAACCTGCAACTTCACTAAGTCAGGAGAGTCTTTTACCAACTCACCTGCGCCCTAAAACATAAAATGTTGCTATGTTGTTCTTATTCAACTATAAATATATAGGAAATTTGATTAAAAATCTAAATAAAAGTTCCATGTAATTAATTCTGATATTTATTTTATGATAGCATAGTATTCCTAATGATCTACAACTATTTAAAGTTATATATAATTATATTTTATATGCTCTACAAAAGTTCTACTAAACATTAATGTATTAAAATTATATTATATGTCATTCTACACTTGAATACAATCTACATTCTATTAAAATTTAAATAAAAGATATTAGGAACTATGACAATTATTTTGTAATAGACAAAAATTTCAATATCATGTCCTAGGCGTTTTTATTTGTTCTTCCCGATTCTTTGAAACTAACTCGATTCAAGTTACCTCAGTTTGAAATTGATACACTATCATGTGTAATTCAGGTTACAATTATTTTTAAAATTACAATACTTATTATAAATAAGTAACACATTAAATTAAGGAGATTAATTTTAAATAAAGTTTTCATTGTAAATAAAGGAGACTATTTGACTTTCATTTAAAAAAGAGTTTTTTTTGAAAAAGTTCGTACAATAGACTGTTTGATAACATAAAAATAAAAAGTATTATTAATTTTAGCTATATTTTATTTTATAAAAAAATTATTTTTGCATATAAATATTATTTAAATTATATTAAACAATATGCAAAGCACAATATATTAATTATTATATAATTTTAAATCATATGAAACATAAATAAATATATATTTAACCAAATCTTTTATATGGATTATAAAATAAGTAAAAATGATATAAAAATAAATATTAAAACATATAAAAAAAGTTAAATAATATTATATAAATCTCAAAATAAACGTGAATATATATTTTTGGGTAATGTGGGAATTATGTATAAAGCACAAAGATAAAAGGAACTAAAAAATAGGCTCATTAATTGATCTGAAAAATCTACCTGAAAAAGTATTTTTTTGAAAAGCTCCAAATTTGAGCTTCTCAAAAAGCTGTATTTCAACTTCCAGAAAAACCTTTTCTATGAAAAAAGTGCTTTTAGATTTTACAGCCAAACGCTCAATTTTCTTAAAAACAACTTTTGCAGTGGAAAAAAGTGCTTATTCACCTTCTAAAAGCTGAACCAAACAAACACTAAGATTTTAAAGGAGTTGTTAATGAACTTACCATCTGAATTCAAGTACCATTTTACTCTTTCTCGCACATCTAAGATAAGGTGAGCATTAAGAATTAAGTTGGTCAATGAATTACTTGGCAAGGTTCTAATACATTCAACTCTTTTGTTTATAGCATCTTTGACTGTTTGCTTAGGATTATGCTATATTAGTATTTAGATTAGCAATGTTCCTTAGAGGACTAATATATAGCCAATGATCATCGTAGAAATTAATGGTCTTATTTCCATTTCTAGTTTTACTATAGCCTTTAATTAGTTCCCGAGCATAAGAATTTGTGAAAGCGTCCATAATGCATTAGCTTTTGGGGAAAAGTTCCAAAACATTGGAGTCACCTATTTTGCCACTACACCTACCTGGTGCCATCGTATCCTATTAGAGGATCTGTCGAGGACCTGTCTCCTCAGACTTGTTGTGTAATTTTTTGTTTTCTGTTTCCTGTTAAACAAAAAAAAAGTTCCAAAAGCTATCATATCTTAGGTAGTACTCATGAGGCCATTTGGTCCATAAACCTTTCCTATCATGAACCAACCTCCATATCCTCTTCAACAGATGTAGCTTGTTAATAATCATAATGGAAAAAAATGCCTGAACCACCCTCTCCTTTGGGTAAAGAAATATCTTTCCAACTTACTATGTCTAAGCCTTACTTGGTGCAATCACCTGAATGTGAAAACCTTTTCATCATACTTTCTAAAGATTTAATTATGCCCAATGGGATAATAAGATGTGTGGACCAGTGTATATGAAGGTTGTTGATCACTGAGTTTAGAAGTTGTACTTTCCAAAATTAAGATAAAAAAATTCTTTCAGCTTATTAGCCTTATCTGAATTTTCTCCAAAAGAGGGGAATAATCATTGAATGAGAGTCTTCTTATAGTAATGGGATACCTAAGTAAGTAATTAGGGGCTTTATAATTTTCAAGCTTGAGATTGTTAAGAATTGGGTTTCCAAGTGGTGAGTGCTTATAGACATGATCAACTTACCTTTTTCCTTATTAATTGGAAGTCTTGAGAGTTGGGTAAATGAATTTAGGAGTGTTAACATTACATATAATAAATTTAGATTATCCTTAGAGAAGAGTAAAATATCATCTGTAAAGAGCAAGTTGACTATCTTTAGTTTCTTATAATTGAGATGGTATTTGGAGTTTCTTTCTTGCTAATGTTTAGTCTTGTTAGCCTAGTTAATTCTTCCATTCCCAAAACAATCTCCTTTCCTCAAGACTTCTGCTGCTTTAATCAACTTTATAGGTCCTCCATTGAAGAGCACACTGTAAGTCCTACTTGATATGCGTTGTTCCACCCAACTAACAAAGATTTCAGTGAACTTAAAAGCTCTTAAAGTGTTAATAAGGATGCTCTAATCCATTGAGACCAAGGCTTTGTTTAAATCAATATTTAAAGCACAATTATTTGGGGGAATGCTTCTTTTTATATCTCTTGAAAAATTCTTAAACTAGGAGAACATTGTCCCTAATTTTTCTATCCTTTAAGAAACCACCTTAATAATGGTCAATGGTGTTTGGGAAAACCACCCTGAGCCTGTTTGCAATTTATCTAGAAATGATTTTATAAACTATACTGCATAAGAAAATAGGTAATATTTAAAAGAGTAAGGGAATAGGTTTTTAGGATAAGGCACATAAAGGTTGTGTTTATTTTCAACATTTTCCTATAAGTGAATAATTTCTCGCTGCTTTAGAGACCATATTACTAATTATTGGCAAGGCTTGCTGGAAGAACAATTCATCCATTCCATCAGGATTAGAACCCTTATTGGGGTTAAAGGTTTTGACCACTTCCTCTATTTCTCTGTGACTAATAGGCTTAGCGAGTAAGTTCAGATCATTTGATGAAAGCTACTCACCAGTTATGGATGGAATGACATATATGGAGGAGGATGTTTCCATACTTGTTCTTAGGACTTAAGAGAAGTAGTTACAGGCTTTTTTTAGCAAACCTTATTGAGAATTGATATCTAACCCCATGTTATTCCTGATTGAAATAATCATATTAGAAAGCTTTTTTTGTAATAACAAAACTATAGATAAAGGAGGTATTTTTGTCACCATCCTTGATCTATAAAGCTCGAGCTCTCTATTGCCATATAAAATAATTGTAATTCACTCTTTTTGTGTAGTTTAATAGAGCATCCTTCTCTTCCTCAGTGAGAGAGCTATCACTGGGTGAAATATAAAAATTTTTGTATGCATTACAAAGATGTTCCCTTGTATTAAAGACTACTTGCTGAGAGTCCCCAATTTTCCTTCTATTAACTTCTTTCAGCTCTTCATTCATCTTACTAATTTTCCTTATGCATGTGAAGAGCTTATACCTTTGACATTATAGTTAATAACCTGGATGGATTCTTCAAAGCCTTCCATTTGAGCTAGAATCATATTGAATCTAAATGGAAATTTGATTCTTGGAGTATCTAGCAAGTTTAGGATCATAATTTGGATGTGGTTAGAAACCATAGGGTTGTGGAAAGTGTAATGCTATCATGGAAGCTTAAAAACCAATGTTCATTGCCTAATCCCTTTGTATCTTGTTTCTCAAGTACTAGTTGTCCTTTTGTTTATTAGACCAAGTATAAAAGGTTCACACTATTTTAATGTCAGTTACCTATATTAAGCTAGTACATTCTTTTAAATCATTTAAATAATTTCTTAGGAAAGAGTTACCCCCGACTTCATTAGAGCCACCAAGTATGATTTATGGCATGGATATTGTAGCTCCTAAATATTTTAATATGCTTCACACACTATCTTTTGAAAGGAATCGTTATTGGCATATCAACTGTAATATGGAAAGCTACCTTCTCTTGTATTAGATTAGCTTCAAGATGTTTAAAGTGTTCATCTAATATCAAGTTTAGGACCTTGATCCTTTATTGTTTTAATGCAATTACTATTCTCCTATAGGAATTGTATTGGTGGTTATTTATTATTGTCCAGTTCATCTCAGACAAGTTTAAATTCCTGCATTTGTCTTCTCTTAGCTTGGTTTCTAAAATACCAATTATGAAAGGTTTAACAACTTTAAGAAAATTGTTAAAAGTTAATTATTCTTTTGAGCTGTTTAGCCCTCTAATGTTCCATGCTAATATAATCATAGATGTAAAAGTGATTTGGAAATATTTTTCTTTCTATTAGATCTCCTTTTGACTATCTCCTTAAAGTCATTTTTCCTACCTTGTTCCTGAGGCTCTCCCATTATTAACTAATTATTTATTTCTATAGGAGACTCCTTATGCATTTCAGTTTGTATCGATATTACATTATTCAATTTACATTTCATATGCTTGCATTGGAAGAAACTTCAATTAACTTCTCTAATGCATAAGCTAGTATTAAACCGCCTTTTAGATTAAAATTGTCTTTATCCTTATCCTAAGTTTCAGTTGAGTGCTCTGCAAGAAGATAAACATTTTGTCTAGAGTCTGAAGATCCTCTAAGCTACCTCTTTTCTTATCTACTTCTAAGTCCAAGTTCATAATTTCTTAGAATTCAACTATAGTAAACTTTCACCTAATTGGTTTCCAAATTTTAGTATTTTTTGGTTGATCTAGTCTTTAGTTATAAGAAACAAATACTGAGTCCTCAAATAAAGAACCATTCTCATCCAATTGTACAAGGGGGATGTATTCAAGTAAGGGATTTCGTGTTTCCATTAAAACACAAACATGCATGTAACTTACTGTTTTAAAGCTAATTGTTGCTTCTCAAGACAAAGGGGCTTGCTAAGGTAGCTAACAAAATGCCTCTCTTACAGTCCAATATTCTAAAGGAATATTATGGATGTTCACTTATAAAGGGACATATTGTGTTTTGATTTCCTAAAGATATAACTCTGACTTCCATCTTTAAAGCAGTTACTTGATTGTTAAAATTCCAATGACCAACTTCTAAAATGCTTTGTCTATGCTCAGTTGAGTCAAATTTGAAGAGAAAAATCCCATCTTCATTAAGCAAGACCTCCTAAAGACCTTCTCTCTTCCATTGGTAGTTGGACTAGGAATTGAGTACGGGAAAGGTGGCCTTTTGTACAAGGAAAATCCTATGGGATTTGTGTCCTATTTGGAAGTTTTCTCCTTCAAAATGTCAATAGGTAGGTGAAAAATAAAGGATCCATTGTCAAACTTAGGAGGGAAATAGTGAAGGTTTTGTTGGGGTGCATCATCTCCCAAACTTTATAGCTAAGTTTTTTTTAGATTGGCCTAGTTTTTGCCCAACTCAAACAGAAGGGATAAAAATTTGGTAGAAGTATGAGAGATGACAAGAGAGATAGTAGGGCTAGTAGGAGTAACAGGAGTAGCGCTAAAAGGAGGAAAAAGAGGAATATTCGGAGGCTCAGTAAATGACATGAGTTAAAAAAGGAAATAAAGGAAAAAGGAAAACCAAGTGTAGGGAAAGGCAAGATACGAAAAAAAAAGTGGGAGAGATGAAAAGAAAGATTAAGATTAAAGGAATGGATGGATGTTAGGAACAAATGAAAGCTTGGCAAGGAAAAAACAATCTTAGAAGATAACTGAAGCACTTAACATAAGGAAAATAACAGCCGGGGCACCTGGGGGGGTGATTGAGCCCAAGTTTATTATATAAATTGGCGACATTTTCATGACTTTTACTACACTTTTTGACTCCTATTTCTAGAT
>JANIJF010000009.1:9404743-9418890 GCA_024520955.1 Erythroxylum bequaertii
AGAGACTAAATTAAAACTCAATTTCATCAGATAATTTGTAGCCCTATTTCTCTAGTTTAATTCAAATCAAAAATCATATCATTCTGATAACTAGAGAAGGAGTTATGGCTAAAACACCGAAGCATGTTCAATGTAACTTTTTTTTCCAACTTTTAACTTCCAGCATTTCTTACATAATAATTCCAACTTCTCAGAACAATTTGGGATCCAACACATTGAATTCGCAAAACTCGTAAAAAAATTACAACGTAACTTTTCAGAAACGAGACAGGAAACCTAGCTTCTTAAACTAGACTAGAGGAACATTTTAGACTTAGTTATGACTCAGAGGTCTGTCAGCTGATGTCAGAAGTGCTGCAACTTGTATTTTTTTTGTAGTTTCTTGTCTAGAACTTGTATAAGGATTGTAAAATACAATGTAAGCTTTTGTTAATGAATGGAAGGAATGGTTTTTAATTTGATGACTTTTAATTACTTAGATGATGTCATGTGTAAGTTGGATATATGTTTGCTCTAATATACCGTTATCATAGGATATGTACTTGAATATCTTTTAGTTGTTTGGGTATATACTTTATGGTAGTGGGATGTTACAAGTGCACACCAACCAAAATGGAATGAAATATTTGCATAATGTTTATTTGCATAATGTTTATTTCATTCCTGAATTGTCACAAAACCTTCTCAGTATTGGACAATTGATGGAGAGGGGTATTCAATCCTTTTTGAAGGAAATTATTGTGTAATCAGGGATAAAACCATGAACCAAACATTAGGAGAAGTAAGAATGGCAATGAACAAATTGTTTCCACTAGCAATCTTAGGTGTAAGAGAGAGACTAATGGTTGTAAAAGAACTAAATCAATTTGAGTTATGGCATTTTAGATACGGCCATTTGAATATCAGTTGTTGAGATTGTTGAATAAAAAAAAAATGGTTTATGGGCTGCCTGAGATTGATCAAATAGGTATATATGAAGGGTGTATATATGGAAAACAAGCCAAATCACCCTTTCCCAAAATTCAAGCAACGAGAGCAACACAAATCCTTGAAATAGTGCATGCTGACTTGTATGGACCAATGGAAACTACATCATTAGGTTGCAGTAGGTATTTTCTCCATATCTCGCAGATGATTTTAGTAGAATGAGTTGGGTTTACTTCTTGCAAAATAAGAGAGAAACAATTGGGAAGTTTAAGAAGTTGAAGGCCTTTGTAGAAAAACGAACTGAAAAGAGTTTAAAGGTGTTAAGTCAGATAGAGGAGGAGAGTTCCAATCTACAGAATTTACAAAATTTTGTGAACAAGAGGGCATACACCATGAATTAACCTCGCCTTGTACACCTGCACAAAATAGGGTTGTAGAGAGAAAAAATAGAACTGTGGTAAATTGGCTAGAAGCATGCTAAAATCAAAAGGTTTGCTGAACTTGTTCTGGGTTGAAGTAGTAGCAACTGTTGTTTATCTGTTGAATTTATCACCCACCAAAGCAGCGACGAACAAAACCCCCTTTGAGGCTTGGTTTGGAGAAAACCTAGAGTTGGACAGCTAAGAGTGTTCGGCTACACTGCATACACCTTAATCAACTCTCAAAGCAGAAGAAAACTAGATGAAAAATAAAAAAAATGCATCTTCGTTGGGTACTGCACATAGTTTAAAGTTACAGACTTTACAACCCAATCAGTGACAAAATTATTGTAGTGGATAGTTTTACAATTAGTGTTCATTGATTTTCAAAAAAGCAGTGGATGCTAATTCAGGTGAGTGGTAGTTCTTTGAATACAGTACAAGTCTATGTAAGTTTGTGCAAGAAATTAATAGAAGTGTGGCTCTTTTTATCCAGAAACTTTTCTCTCTGTCCCTACAAATACTTGTACAGCAGTGCGGGTTAGTTGTTCCATCTGCTGTTTAGTTCTCAACAATCCAACATAGTTTACTTTAAAACTGTGTCATGATGGGAAGACTCAAGACAGTCAGAATGATTTGATTCCTTAGGAAGAGCACCCAAGGAAGGGAATTTTTCAGATTCTAATGGAGGTTTATGACATATGGAAGAAGTAGGTGAAAGAGTGAGTCCGAAGTAAGCAACCAAAAATGGAAATAAACGCGGGAAATGTGGTAAAGAGAAGAGATGAGTTCCTCAGACTAACCAGTAGCGCGGGAAAGGCTAGGAACTAAAGGGGATGAACCTTGGAGCTCAAAGACATTACGATAATGCCAGTGAACGGAAGAGACAACCAAGATTAAAAACTGGAGACACAAGGAGAAAGAAAACAAAAGCTAGATATTCAGTATTCATAGTTCAAAACATTTACCATTCTCCATGGTGAAAGACAGGATAAAAGAAACACTAGCTAGACAAATGATTCGTTGAAAGAGTGGGTGTTCCGGGGGCCAGTAGGAAAGAGCTAGGGTGACGAGGGCAGAGAGGAACTTAGATCTGATTCGGTCAACTTATCTTTACCCAACGAGAACAATTGTTGACCTGACTGTTTGTTACGGCTTTGGCGGTGGGTGTATTTTATAAGTCTAAATTTTTTATCTATTATTACGATGTTTTATTGTATTTAATAAATTTTAATTATTTATTTATATAAATTTTTGTATAAATTTAGCGTGAGTCTCATCAAATAAATAATTAAAATTTTATAAAATAAAATATTATTAAACAGAAAATTTAAACTCGCAGTTAGCAAGATAATGACTACAGTACAGGCAAAACAAGGCTTGCAGAGTGCCGCTCAATCACAACTCTCGGTTTGTATATGAAAGGTCAATCGGTTTTGGGTTTCAGGTAAGCAGTACCTTATGCTATTATTATCCCTCTGCCATGTCTGACTCTATGATGTTGTAAGCCTTTTTTCTGGACCCACCGGTTTTCTTGTAGTACACGCTATGATGAAATGTCGACAATACCCTCCTTCTATAAATTAACTTCCTTTTTTAACGAGGTATTTCAGAAAAATTTTAATTAGAAGAAGACATTTTTAAATTATTTATATTTATATTAAGTTTTGATTAGGTCTTTTAATAGAATTTTGATCTTAAATTTTAAACGACTGTATATATAAAAATGATTTGAATCTATCACCTTACTTAAGTCGGAACAAAATCCCGTATCAATTTATAGGATCAAATTAGCATCTTAAAGTTAGAAAGAGATAGCAAATGTTGATAAAGGCTCCATAGATAGTACGTATGGTCAACTTGGGCTGTGTACTGGTGTGAATAAAGCAGAAGGGAAAGGCAGCGGTTAAAAATTTAAGTTTGTGGAATTGGAATATTGCGACTTTGGGAGAGTACCCGATTCCAATCTCACGCTGCCACCTCTGTCGTGTGGGGCCTTTGCTGGCTTTCATTTCATTTCCAAAACCCTGTGGGGCACGTCAAAGGTCAAAGCTTAGTTCGATTACTTTAGCTTTTTAACAAGCGTAATCAGACTTGATCCTACTCGGCGGAGTGAAAAGGCGCCACCATTTGATTGGATTTGGATGTGAGGTGGGACCCCCTATTTTTGACAGATCCAACGACGGCGATTTGTCACGTATACGGACCACTCGATTAAAGTCAGAAATACCCCTAATTAAGCATGGGTCCCGCTCTAGTCCAATGGCCAGACGCACAAACTTTCAAGGCAAATCTGTTAATTATAGTAACATGTACAAATAATTTAGGGTCAAAACTCAAAACGTGTGTCCGTACGACATTAATTAAATATGGAAATGGATTTTATTATTTTCATTACTTTATTTTCCTACTTGTATTTACTTTTTAGTATCAAAAAAAATATAAAATAATATTTTAAGACATAGGTGAATTGATAAGAAATTTTTTTAATTTAAGTGAAATTGTGAGTTTAAACCTATTTTTATATATACAATTATTTAAAATTTGAAACCAAAATTTTACCTTTTTTAAAGAATTTACTCGGTTGGAGTACGAATTAATTTAAATATAAATAATTTAAAGTTACTTTTTATCGGAAAAAAATAAAATAAAATAACAAAAGAGGAAAAGGTATTCACTCAGATTCTTCATTACGTTTCTTTCTCCTCGCTCTCTCTTTCTATCTCTGTCTGTCTTATTGTTCCTCTCCGCATTCTTTTAGCAATCAGCTGCTTTTCCTCCCTTATTGCCAATCAATTACACCAACACTCTCGTACTGTCCTCTTCTTCACCTTTTCCGATACTAGACCTTTTCTTCCTGGGCTATTTGCAGAAAAGAAAAACAAGTGAGAATTTGTGATGCCGGAAAACAGCAAGAAGAGACAAGCTAACAGCAATGTGGTTTCTTCAGACATTCAAGGTATGTTTGGTTTTCCCCGTCTTCATCTTCTTACAAAAGCAAAAACATAACTATGAAAGCAGTCGGGATCTTTTGTGGTGTTGTTAATGTCTTTTTGTTTTCCCAGTTTTACTTCAATTTTTTTTAGATGTTTTGATTGTTAGATTTCTATGTTTCTTGGTTCTTTCTGATGCTTCATTTCTACTTTCAATCCTTCCTGTTCTTGATCCTATATATTTATAGCTTTTGTTGTACTAGGAACCATTTTTCTCGCTTTTGCTTGTTATTTCTCTGATGATTGATGTTGTTGATACTAAATTATGAGAGCTATGATCATTTATGCGATGCCAATCCAATCATTTGTAGGTGACCACTACTACTTTTTCTGTGTTGGTTGTTGAACCTAGGATTCATGTTGGGTGCTTTGCCTCTTTTTGCTGACGTGTTAGACGTGGATTTCTGTTGCGAGGCCTTTCTCGTCTTAAGAATGAAAATTTGACGTGTTCATGTTTAGATTGTAGGTTTTGATCAGATTAATTGTTGGGATCTACATGTTCCTTTATTAGGGACTGTGTAAGAAATTCATTCGATGCTTGTTGTCAAATGATTTTTCGGATTTCAATGGTTTGATCAATGAAGTAAAAGCACAAGTTGCTCCGGAGATGGAGAGGCCTTTGAGTTATTCTTATGGGTTTTTGCAGAAGCACTTAGCCTATGGAAAATACATGATAGTCCGGATCAAGGTGGTATGGCTCAATCAAGTCCATACCCTGATCGTCCAGGTGAACGAGATTGTGTGTACTATCTAAGGACAGGGTTGTGTGGTTATGGAAACAATTGTCGCTATAATCATCCTCCCAATTTTGCACAGGTGCTAAAGGTTTCTTCAACTTGTATTCTCCTACTTATATAAATAGATGTTATCATTATCTTGAATTTATCTGTTTGAGTTGATGTGTTTGTGTCAACCCCGTGGTTTATGTGGTGCCTTAAGTTCTTTCCAGCTCAGTTTTAAAAGCTCTTTTTCCATGGTCAGGGGACACAATTCACTGAAGAACTTCCTGAGAGAGATGGTCAACCTGACTGTGAGGTAAGTTCTAGTTCAATATCTTTTTTATAGAGAAAGTTTACAATAGAACTAGGGATCCACTGAGTCAGTGGCCTAGCGGTTGGGTACTTGCTTTGCAGACCTCCTTCTTCCTCCTGACTCTACGGAGAATTTATAAACTGGAAACTTCTGTCTTTTGAGGATGATCAACTTATTGATGATGGCTAATGTGCAATGTCATCATACCTTCAAATTTTGTGTACAGCTTGAAGATTTTATTTATTTCTGCTGTGCCATAAAAAGCAGTTCCATGATAGTGTAATGTCTATGAAGAAAAAGCTCTGGTGACTAGGAACTATCCACAGCACAAGTATTCTTTTACAACAATATTAAGCCAATACTGCTTTCATTTTGAACACTGCATGTATGATGGTTTCTGAAATTACTTGCTTTCTCAAAAAATAAGTATCATTACTCCAGGTTAGCTTATGAACATGCATTTTCAGAGTTCCACTTTGGAAGCTTTCTCCCACCCCACAACTCATAAAACATAAAACCTGGAAAAGTGAGCCGTATTTTCTTGGTTGCTTCCTATGGATGGACAATCAGGGGTTGCTCTTCATTGTTGAAAACGGGCCCTGGTTTCTTTTCCTGTAATGGATGAACCATGCTACAAAAGACATGCTTAAGAATGTGAATATAGAAATGAGTAATTTTTAGACAAAATCACTAGTTATTATTGAAGTTTTTCCTCTCCGTAGCTACCATAAATCTGTTGTTTTTGGAGTCAAAACTATGGTCTCCTGATTCTCTTGTCTAGAATAAACCATAATAACTTATGCTTGGGACAGTTTCTGAGTGCATCTGATCTTGGTCTAACCAACCAACAAAAACTTATGCTTGGGACAGTTTCTGAGTGCATCTGATCTTGGTCTAACCAATTATGCTCCCCTAACAACCATATAAGCAACTCATTCTTGGAAAAAAGATACAGTCATCATACTTGACCTTCCAAGTGAATGCTAGTTTCCATATCAGAAAAAATCATATTTTCTATAAAGAATCGTTAATTTTTCATTAAGTTATTTGATGGATGGTGATGGGTTCTGAATATAGGCTTTGTTTGTATGGAAGGAAGAGAAACAGGTCTAAAGAAGATGCAAGGAGCATTATTAATAATAACCTGCTTAAATATTTGAAGTAGTTAAATGGCTGCGAGGGAACTTGGATAAGCTCTGAAATTGCTAGAGGTTGATCAATTACTATGTAAAATGTTTCCTTGTATTGCATATGACAATTTTGATTCAATTTTCTATTGTACATCCACAACATATTTATCATTTATTCAATTTTGTTTTCTAACTTCTGGAAGATTAAGTAGAGAGGTCCAGATCTGTCTAAATCTTCGGGATACTGTTGACATTTCTGAAATGAGAAGATTGATGAGAAGCTCAAAGATCTTTATGGTTCTTATTTGCATGACAATACCCTCAATTCAACATACTTGTTTAACTTTCACTTGGTAGAAGAAATGTCCGACTTCTAACCATGATTTACTGTTTCTGCTGTGAAATCGACATTGTAGTATTACTTAAAGACAGGGACGTGTAAATATGGATCCACCTGTAAATTTCATCATCCAAAGAACAGGAATGGTGCGGGGCCAGTTTCATTCAATATTCTTGGTCTACCCATGCGCCAGGTCTTCTCTTACTTCCCTTATCTGGTCAATTACTTTAGGATCATGTTAACATATTCTAACGCGGGTATTGGGTATATCTTATGACAGGATGAAAAATCATGTCCTTATTACATGCGGACAGGCTCATGTAAATTTGGCATTGCATGCAAGTTCCATCATCCACAGCCTTCATCAGTTGGCAGTAGCTTGCCTGCTGGTGTATCCACTACCTTGGGCTCCAGAGTGCCATCAATTACTCCTCCTTCAGGTCTGTCCTTTGTAGGCGTTCCAACGTGGTCACTACCAAGGGCACCTTATGTCTCTAGCCCTCATTTGCAGATTCCACAGGCTTTCATGCCTGTTGTAGTTTCTCCTTCTCAAGGTGTTCTTCCTGGTCAAGGATGGAACACTTATGTGGTAAGTATGTGGTGGTTGAATCTTAATTTTGCTATAAGTATCTAGTTTTTCAATCATTATCATGGGCCTAGTTGCCAAATATTAAATATTGATGCATGCTTCTTCTGTTTTGCTTGCTGCAAAGGTGATTTCGGGGAGAGCTCCTGGTGTAGAGAGAGAGAGAGAGAGAGTAGAAAATAGAGAAAAGAGCCTTTATGACCGGTACAGCTGGTACATGTCTTTACTGGCATGAACAAGCTGTTTACTATCTGTAGTTAGCTTGCTATTGTTTATGTGCCTTTGAGAATAACACATTTAGAATTATTAAAATTCCTTCGCTTAAAAAACTGATAGTGAGTTTGGAAAAAATAAAGAAAAGAAAACAAAGGTAAAATGATAAATTATGCCGCACAAGAGATAACATATAATAGACAAACTTGGGAACATGCAGTCGATTGTTTCAGTTAACCAATTAAACTAACATATTACTAATTAGTTTATCTTGATGGCTTTTGTCTTTTTCAATTTCTATAAAATTGGAAATATTTTTATATATTAATTTTATTTTTAATCTCATCTATAGTAATGTAGTCAACAATGCAAATGATAAACCATTAACAAATTAAGTTTGCTATTATGATAAGCTTGTTTTGGATTTTGAGAAAACTATCACTTATTGACAAATTTTAATTACTTTATTAACAAATTTCCACTGGTTGGTTTCCATTTGACAGTTAGGATAGGATGGTTCAATGCATTCTTTGAACATGTGTAACTGTTTTGGTATCTGGCATTTTCCATGGTTCAGCAATCATATTTTTTTATTGAAGTGGCAATGGCCACTGCATGCACCATCTTATCTTCCAGTTTCTAAAAGGTGTGACTGTATTGATCATTGTTATTCCTCCTCCACATATTGTATCGACTGTAGTATTGAGATAAATGAGTAGCTCTTTCTATTGTTTTCTTTTTCATACTTTGTTTTGAGTTGTGGAATTTTGGGCCGAGGAACAGGGCATCATAATCATTTATTAAGATAGCTTTGACGATCACTGTTGATAATGTTGTAGTGTAGCTTGCATATTTTACATTTGATCATGATGGCTGCATGTGTTCAAAGCATATGCTGTTATCATAATCTCTGTTTCAGGGATAAATGGATTACGTTTCTTTTGATACTCTCATAATTAATTTTATTCCTTCACCAAGTTTTATTGATATCAGTATGTTCTACATTTAATTTGTTTTCAATAATCTGAATGAAGATTTATGATATGAAAATGATTCAGTGAATTTTAAAACAACATGCTTCTTCCATTGATCCTACGTCTATCTGGCATTGAATGGCTAAGATGCCATAAGTTTGGTGGTTGATGTTTTATTCCAGCTATTTATGTGATCATATGCAAAATCTTGTGGATGTTACTTTTAGCATTCATTATTCGGATAACCAAAATTTCAGTTCTACTTTTAGTACTTACCTCCTTCAGTTATCATGGTTTAATTATTTCCATTTCTTTCATATTATAGTTATAGAATAAACAATCAATTTTAGTCCGTTGTTCTTGTTATTTATTTTTGTGTTTCAATCTTCTTATGAAATGTTTCTTCTGTTAAAAGTTGACTGCCAAAACTCTAATACTGAGGTTAGGTGATTGGAAAATATAAATAAATATTTTTGACATTTCAAATTAAGAGGACTTCTTATCCAAATAAATTTAGAAATGAAATAGGACAACAAGATTAGTGGACTTCGAAATTTGTTATTCCTTCCAATTGTGTATGAATTTATCAATTGTTTGCTTGCTGTACCTTGACCTAATGGAACTAGAAAGATGAGCATAATGCTCAGTAGCAAGCATGAAAGGATTTGAACTCCGTGTTGTTGCCTAGAAAAAAAAAACTTTTCCTTCGGGGTGCAGCAGTGGCAGGTTTTGCATCTTGATGAAATTATAAGTGATGTTTGCTGATAGGATGCACACGAACGGACAATATTAATTCACACCATCAGGTTCTTTCGTGATTGTTAATGCAATAAATGATGGAATTGCACCACAATGTGGGGATGTTAATGAGGGCAAATTTTCATTTGCTATGGAGTGGTATCAACTAATAGGAGTTTCACCTAGACCTAGCGGGATTAGAAAGATGAGGACTCAATAGCAAGCATGAAAGGACTTGAAGCTGTGCACATATTGTCTAGAAAAGAAATAGAAAACTTTTCCTTACGAGGTGCAACAATGGCAGGTTTTGGGTCTCGATGAAATTCCAAGTGATGTTTGCTGATAGGACGCATGCGAAAGGACAATATTAATTCACTCCAACAGGTCCTTTTGTGATTATTAATGCAGTAAATGATGGAACTACACCCACAATGTGCATTGAGGCATCCTGAGACATAGCCGCTGCTTAGACTAAATGTTTTGTTGGAACTTGTTTAATTTTTTTGCTTGTAATTTCTTGGATATTTCAACTTCAAACTTCCGGACAAATCTTTTTTTTTTTTAAAGTTTTTTCTTGGATTGAGGCATTTTCTTAATGTTCTCCTGTCTCCATTTTGTTTTTCAGCAGGGAAACTTTAGCACTATGTCTTCTCCCAATATCCCGAGGTCCAATCTTGTTTACAACTCAAGAAATCAAGTTGAATCAGGTGGACAAGTGCACTTTTCAATGATAACCGTTCCTAATCTACCTGAGAGACCTGATCAACCAGAATGCAGGCATTTCATGAGTACTGGTACTTGCAAATTTGGATCTGACTGCAGGTACCATCACCCAAAAGAGAGGAAAGAGAGGGTTGAACAAGTAGCAGATAGCATTGGTCCTCTTGGGCTCCCTTCAAGACCTGTAAGTCAATTTCTTTTCTCATGATTGGTAACACATTGGTTAGCAGTTGAACTTTCTGATATTTATTAGTGAAGATGACAGGATGAAACCAAAGATTGATGTTCTCAAAGTCTGGTCATATGTAGGGATGGCAATGGGCTGGCCCTTCCGCCAAGTTTTTTTAAATAATTTTTTAAAATTAAAAATATAGAATAATTTATTTTTTTAATTAGATCAGGGTGTGGGTTGTCCAAACCCAAATTTATCCGAGGCCCAATCCAAACCCAAATTTATCCGAGTCCCAATTTTTCTAAGTAAAACGATATTTTGCTTAGAATAATTGGACCTTGAGTTTATCTGAGCCTGGGCCTAACTCATGGATTGGTAACAACTAAATTTAGGCCCGTGGTTCATAAATTGTCATCCTTAGTCATTCGTGTATCTAATGGCAGGGGCAAGCTGTATGTTCAAACTACAATATGTATGGAATTTGCAAGTTTGGTCCGAGTTGCAGATATGATCATCCATTCCCTGGATATCCTTATGGCTATAGTCTCAGCCTGAACCTGCCAACTTTGTCTATGTTTGATTCGTCTGTCCTAACTTATCAAAGAACATCGCCTGGCATTGCTTCATCTGACACACTTCCCTCGTCAAGATGGTCTGATAATTGGGTTCAAAATTCTGAAGCTGCAACTAATAAAAATGAAGTACAAGGCATGAATACAAAGGCCTCGGATGATCCCTCTGAAGCAGCTGTTTCTCCACCACTTCACTTATCTCAGTCCTCTTCAGAACCTTCACACTATTAAATTTGAATTCAATGTTTTTGTAACTTTTCCATTTTGATGATCAATACTTCGAGAGGAGATTATTGTAACATTACCTCAAGCTCCTCTCTCTTCACCTGTAATTATGCGGCGTGTGATAGGTTCTGAAATGAATTGTAACGAGGAAAAGCCTGGGGATCATGGAAGGGCATTTTTGTTGCGAATAAAATGCAGGTGACAGATGTGATCTTTGCTTTCTTCGATAGTTCCTGCGTTACTTGGATGGTTTTTGATATTGTTATTACATCGTGTGAAATCTACGTAGAGCCACTGAATTGAAAAGGTGTGATTGTAGAAATTTTGAAAATGGGCAATGACATTTGATCGCAATGGATAAACAAAAAAGATAGAATATGATTTTTCATTTTTATTCATTAACACACAAAATGATGGATAAACAAAAGAGAGAATATGATTTTTCATTTTTATTCATTAACGCATAAAATGATGTCATTTTATGTAATTTGAAAAGTTCGAGTTTCAAATTAGGCTGGGTAGAATATGATTTTTCATTTTTATTCGTTAATACACAAAATAATATTATTTGGTGTAGCTTGAGAAGTTCGAGCTTTAAATTAGATTGAACTGTATCGATTCAACTCAAGCTAAAGCCTAGATTAAGCTCAAATTTTTTTTAAAACTTGTAACTCAATCTAAAATTTGATCAAATTAGAATACTTCAATTGATTTCGCTAAGATTGGACTTTTTTCGACCCTTAGTACAATCATGTCTGTGCCACCATAAGAGACTCAATTTTCACTCGCAAGAAGAAAAAGGCTTGTATAAGAGAGCATATGATATAAAACGTTAGCTCTAGATATGGCATGGATTCATTAGACAAGATCAGAAAGAAAAGAAAAGGAAATGAAATGAAACGAAAGAGAGAAGTAAACATCAACAGAAGAAAATTGTTAAGGTTTGAAGAAAGTGGAAGCAAAGTATAGAGGCAAAGTGCTGGAGAGGAATATTTCGAGTCAAACTGATGTGATGCTAAAAGTAAAGTTTTAATGACGTGAAAGAAAAGATTGAAACTAAAGGACGAAAGCCAGAGGGGAGGATTTTGAGTCAAACCAATGCCCTCTTTCAAAATGCCAAAAAAGCCAAATAGGGTCACTTGTAATATACATGTCACTGTACATTGTAGACAAGGGTATATCTTAAACGTAACACTACAACTTACAATCTTGTTTACTATCTATTGATTAATTGATTGTCTGAAATTAGATTAATCTCTAAAGCTTATACCTCTCTTCTAATTGATTTGTTGTTCGGTTTAATTTTTAAAACATTGGCAAAGCCAAATGGATATAGATTTATCATGTGTTAGGCTCGTTTTAGATTCTAAAATCTTTTTATTTGGATTAGGTTAGATTTATTTACATTGAATTAGTAAATCAGTCACGGAACCCAATTTTACTACAAATTTTTATTAAAATTAATTTTAAAGTAAAGATGAATAACTATATAAAAATATTTTTTTTTATGTAAGGCTATTGAAGAAACAAAAGATATTTGTTAAGTAATGGGAAAGTTCATTAACTACTTTTGCAAATAAAATTAATTTTTTAGAAAGGAAAGGAAATAAAATTAATAGAATTGGGTATAAGTTGTTGCCTCATCGTCATTTGCCTTGGAATTTTCGTATGTTTCTTTATTTCTAAATAAAATAAATGGCAGTTCAAAAAGCAATTCTAAATTTGATAACATCATCCTTACATATCCAATTCAATTTGATGCTCCAACCAATATATCAGCTTAAGAATTCACCAACACATGAAAGATTGTTAAGCCTTTGTATGGTTTGCCAAATTGGTTTGGTGAAATCATATTGAAAGAATAAGTTTCTAATAGATTTAGGCTCTTAACCAAAAAAAAGAGAAAATAGTAGAAATAGAAGTTGCAATATGAAACATGTCTTTAGTAGAGAGTTTTCAACTGTAGCTAGCCATATAATGATTCTTTATAGTACTTATTGGTAAATGATCCTAAAGACTGTGTAAACCAAGTAGACTTATCTGCTGAATTAGTAGAAATAGTGAAAGAGAGGAGCAAGCATAAGAAAATCATCCTTGATGCTCATATAAGATTATAGATATTGTTATGCAATACCTCTCTAATAGTGGCAAGTTTTGGTATTATGCTTCTCAAAGTTGAAAAATGAACATCATTACTAAGAGGGCTCAAAGAACTCTAGTTATCATACCAAAAGCTAATAGTAGCTTCATTGCCTAATCTCCTTTTAATCCGATTTCTACCTACTCCCTAAGCTTGAAAATATTAAGCATTGTCCAAGATGAGTTACATTTTGGAGAAGTTTACCAGATGTTATTAGATTTTAAGTAATGTGAATGCCTTTACTTTACTTAAAGAGATTCCTTACCCTCTATAATCCTCGAACCATGTCAATTTTGTTACTTATCTTCATTCAGGCTATACCAAGTCCTCCATTATCTTTAGGCAAACATACAATGTCCCATTTAACCTTAGCTTTATAGCTTCTAGTTGTTTGACTAGGCCACAAAAAGGTCTTAAAGAACCTTTCACTTATTTTTAGTAGGCCTAGGGAAAACAATATGTAACTACAAATAAACATACAATGAATTTAAAACTAAAATAGATTAATTGAATTTACTAGCATAAGTAAGGCTCATGTTATAGCAACTGTTGATTCTCTTTTGAATTTTCTCTATAAGTGACAAGAATTCCATGTAGGAAGGCCTTTTATGAGAGATAGAAACTTTAAAATAAGTAAATGAAAGCTAATATTCTTGTAATCTTATCCGGTTAATGATCCAAAAAGAATATATTGCTGCTACTGTAGATATAAAGACACATTCTTTGTTCATTTCCAATCTAGATATCTTCTTGAAACACTTTAAGGCATTCATTAAAGCATTAATATAATTTTGATATACACCAGATAAAAGTTAAATCATGAATCTATCCACATTTCTCATTCCCTACTTTACTTTTGTCTATCATTTCTTGTTTTAAAAATTCTTCGTTCATTTGTTCTTAACTCGTGACTAACCACGAAAATTTCTCACTCAATAGTTTTAATCTTTCACGAAAAGTTCGGGG
>JANIJF010000009.1:9508853-9520191 GCA_024520955.1 Erythroxylum bequaertii
AGAAGAAGAAGAAGAAGAAGAAGAAGAAGAAGAAGAAGAAGAAGAAGAAGAAGAAGAAGAAGAAGAAGAAGAAGAAGTTGATTGACCTATTTTGAATATTTGTTTGAATTAGTGTAAAAAAAGATGATGGTTAGAATAAAATTAGCTTTCTAAGTCATATTTTGGTAATCATTGAAATTTTCAAGTTGAATGAAAATTGCATATTATTTACACACACATATACCAATTCTTTTTGTGAGCTTTTGAGCCTGAGAGAAATTTTTGATAATTTTAAAGCTCTTGTTATTCTTTCAAATGTGTGTTATCGTGTATAATAGGATAATTCTATAACTTACTTTATTACGCATTTTGAGACCATATTTGTTAAATTAGAAGCATTGATATGATGAAGGCATTTAGATTCAACAAGTTGCTTTAGCCTGTTTTTTTGAAAATTACTATACTAAAAAATTTACCTTTAGGAATAACCAAGTTAAGTCTTAACCTTTTTCATTGATTAAACCTAATTTATATACCTTTACCCTTTTTATTGTTTTGAACCCTAAAGGTTATTTACATTATTTACTTATTTGAGAATTGAAATCTGTGAAAGGTCTAATATGTTAAATTATGGTACTGATTCGAATGTTGAAAAAATAAAAGAAAAAAGACAAAAAGAAAGAAAAAAAATAAGAATAAGTTTATAAGAAAGAAAGAAAGAAAAAATAAGAATAAGTTTATGGTACCAATAGAGTTGCATTGAAAGGACATATGTATACTTGTAAACAAGTCTTCAAATATATCATGTAGTAAATTTCCTTCAATTTAACCCTTTTATTATCCCAATCATACCGTACCTAAACCCCGTTAGAACCTTGTAAAGATCTTTTGATTTTTGTTTTTAGTTTGTACATATGTGATGGAGATGTGATTTTATTGCAAGCGTATGGTAAGAGTTCTACTATGCATTGGCTGAGATTTTTGATGCTTTTCACCCAAAACACTTGAGTGCATTGAGTGAAATCTTGGTGAGGGTGTAAAGAGATATGCTTTTGATTTCAATGTGATTGTTGTTAAGATTATTATTAATATTGCTTAGGAAGTTAATTTTAAGACGACTTGACTCTAATTATATGTTAATTTGATTCAATAGGATGTGATGATGTATGGTATGAATGGATAGATTGAGATTGAAGATTGATTGATGTTGTAAAATTTATAATTTTGATTATGGTTTGCTTGAGGACAAGTAAAAACTTAAGTGTGGGGACGTTTGATAGATGGATGTTTAACTATATTTTACCACCCATATTTGATATATTTTGTTTGATATTTTATACATTTATCGTATATTTGGTAATTAATTTTCTCTAAGTGGTTTAGGTGATGATTGCCTTTATGGACTTAATAGTGAGGAATTCAGACGAAAACGCAACGTAAAACAGAAAATCGACAAATTGGAAGGAGTGCATGACTATGCACTTTTGCATGCCTGTGCACTTTCGTGATATCTGTGATTTCCAATTCACGACTGTGCATAACTCAAAAACCTAGATTTTCATATAAAAGCAACGTTTCGGAAGTAAATTAGAGGAGGAGGCTTTAGGAGGTGATTTCCGGACATGGAGAACGTCAAGAAGGGACGATTTTGGTTCAGAGAAGCAGGAAACATAAAGAAATCATAGAAAGATCCATAGGAATTCAAGATCAAACCTCTACATCGTAAGAACTTTTGATAGAAGACAATCAAGGAGACCATTATTTTCATTTCATTTTTCTTTCATTGTATGTTTGATTTCATATTTGATCATGTATAACTAAACGTCTAGTTAGTATTTAGGATAAATGAACCTTATGTTAACACTTTGATATGATTTGATTCCTTTGTTAATGAAATTGTTTCGATTGATTATTGTGATATGATTATGTGTTTTATTGATAATCTGATTTCATACGTAGAGATTGAGAAATCCTAGGTTGAATAGATCTACCATAATTAGAAATAGTTAATTGCAACCTTAGAGATAGGATGACATAAATCCTCCAAATTAAGGTCAAACCTAATAGATAGACTCATAAATTGGTAATGTAATACTATAAGATTTAACCTAAGTAATTCAGTTAGAGACCTTAGAATTAGTTGTTAGTAGACTCAAGGTCAACCACCAGTATACCATAGGAGTCTCCACAATCCAATTAATTAATAAACAATTGCGTGATAAAAGATCAATCTATTAAGGTTTTAGGGGGATTCTAGCCTAAATACTAATTTTTGATAATGATAGTTTTGTAAGTGGATTCCATTATCTCTTTGTCCATTATTGTTTCCTATTTTATTTTATTAGTTTTAATTTTAGCTGCTTTTAATTAAAATCTAAAATCAATCCTTAGGCTAGATAATAGGGGAAGGGCAAGTACTAGTATTCATTGTCTTCGTGAGATTGACCTGTACTTGTCGGTACTAGCTACAAGTACACTGCACACTTGTGGTTTATTACAATATTGATTATCACAAAATAATGTCAAATCAGTATGCCTGAAAGCTAATGGACCTATTAGGAAGAAGAAAAATGCTAAAGCAGTTGGTGGACATCGAAAATGTAGCAAAAACCCTTTCAATATGGAATCATTGGGTTGAAATTATAAGAAAAATTATTCAATCTCATAACTAAAGATAAATTCTTATTGGTAGGCTACTCGATGTTTAATTTTTTTATACTTTATTTCTAGTATTTCCAGATTTCACTTAGTGTTGAGTTTATGACTTGGAGTTCATTTTACTAAATCTTGACTAACGTTTCATAGATGAGTGTTTGGATTTTGTGCATTTGATTATGTAGGTTTCTAGTTGAAAACAAGAGAAACATGTCCTTGTGTTTAACCCTGTGTTGACTTATATTAACTTCTACTATAGAAACCAAGAGTATCACTTTAGGACACGACCATTATATGACAACATGTATGCTCTATGTTCCATCACTATAAATTTGAGGGTCTTGGTGATTTAAATTGTTTAGATTACTAGATATGAGTGTCAATGAATAAGTGACTTCAATTTGTTTTAAAAATTTAGAGAACACTTGATTAACATTATGATATTTTCTATAAAAATTATATATTCAATTGAGTAGAAATGACTTTTTAGCAGCTTCATCATCTTAAAAAAAAAAGAAAATTGTGAATAATTAAGCATTAAATAATTTCACTCTACTGACTTTATACTAATAAAAGGTCGAAGTTAAAGAGTGGTGCTAGTAGCCATTTGAGACAATGGCCAAGTTAAGTAATCGAGAGTATTTATGACAAGGTGTTGACTCTTTTATAAAAAGCAAGGTGAGTTCTCTTACAAACTTCTAAATGTTCTTGTGATTTTTAAAATTTGATGTTTTCTTCTATGTTAATAAAGAGTGTGAATATGTTTGAAAGTTAAAGCAATCTATTCTTGTGTACGTTTGTCTTATACATAGAGATAAATTTTGTGATTTAGGTTGAAGTTTGAAAAATCATGAAGGGAATTAAGTTAACATATAAATCAATACAAGTAGCTAGTTGGCTAAACCTTTGATGATCTTTGTGATTAGATAAGTGGTGGAGAATCTTGATTAGTATGCTTAATTTATTTTGTCTTTCTAAAAAAATTTTTCTATTTGAGTTAAGATGATGAAATTTATTTACTTGAGGGTAATCAATTGTTTAAGTGTGGGGGAGTTTGATAAGTGCTAGATAGACTTTACTTTTGGCATAAATTTTGGTAGCATTATGCTTATGTTTTGGATATTCTTATAGGAATTTATTCTCAAATGATTTTGTGATAGTTTTTTTAGCCTCTTTAAAGAAAAGGATCATATTTGGAGAAGATTTGTGTTGATTTAGAGTAACTTTGGGAGATTTGCAAAAAGACTAAGAACAAAGTAAGAACACGACATCATATTACTAGTTGTGTTCACCCATTTTATTTATAAGGGAAATCTTTCATTTTGGGAACCCAGCATCTATATGATTTTGTGTTAAGGTCCCACAATAGGTACATTCTATTTCTCCTTACATAATTAATATACCCTTATGTTCAACCTATGTTCACTAACACAATGATAGATGCATATTTGACCATAATTATATGCCCATATTTGATGTATTTTTCTTAATATTTTATAATATTGTTATTTTTTGGTATTTAATTCTCAACATGTGCATTTATAGGTTATAATTGCTTTTATGAACTAAAAGGAGACAAATTCAGATGGAATCGTGGCATAAAATGAAGATTTTAAGCATCTTAGACATACACGGTCACGTATATGGCTGTGTAAGTCTTTATGAAGGTGTAAAGTTAAGATTTTAGGGATTTTTAGAGCTACATGGGCACCTACATAGTCATGTAAGTTATTGTATATGTCCCAATAACCCTAGTTTTCACTATAAAAGGACACGAATAGACAAAAATATAGGAGAATTGACTTTTGCAACAAATTTCAGACATAAGAAACTCAAATAGGTGACAATTTTGATCCAGAGATGAGGAAAACATAAATTTAACATCAAAAGAGATCTGATAGAAGGCTACATCAAATCGAAACTTGCAAGAAGATTCAATAAAATAGAAAGGGAGATTTAGAAATTTTAACTCATTGTTTTCTATTAGTTATTCTGTATGTTTAAGTTTGATTTTGTTTTCTATTACGAGTAACTAAACACTTTTTAGTGTCTAGGTGTGATGAACCCTAGTTTGTGATATAATATGTTTTAATATTTTGTTTAATGCAATTATTTTGATTGATTTTTTATGATTCAATTATGTGTTATTATGTTTGTTCTAATATATCTGGAATATTAGTACATGAATTGAAAGGAGATCATTGCAAACCTAGAGATAAGTTGATATAAATCCTCTAGATTAAGGTCAAACATAATAGCAGAATTTATAAACTGATAAATCAATCCTAGGGCTTTTAACTAGAAAGATTTTTTTTATCAATTGATGGATTAGGTGTTAGTAGCCTCGACATAGTTATTAACATAAGATAGGAATTTCTACAGTCCAGTAATCAATGAAATAATTGTATAATAAAAGGTTAATTATTTAAGGATTTTAGGGGGATTCATCACCTATACACTAATCTTTGATGTTGATTTTTCTATGTAATTTCCTTCATTTTCTTCTTTCATTATTGTTTCCAATTTTAATTTATTTGTTTAAGTTTTATTTTTAATTAAAAACCAAATATCCAATTCGTAGGTTAGATAATAAGGGAAGGGAATTACTAATACTTACTATTTTCGTGGGATCGACCTATATTTGCCTGAGCTAGCTATAGCTACGCCGTTTACTTATAGTAAATTTAATATTGATACATAAATATATCAATCACACGATGCGAACATGATCCCATGTTTAACCTAAGTTGTTAGTATTAATTTAAATAAAGTTCTAGAGCAAAAGGTTGATTACTCTCCTCAAGATCTAATCATTTAACCCTAATTAATAATCCCTAATTGATTATGAAATTCTGATTTTGTAATCTCTCAATTAACAAAAGTAGCCTATGTCTTCAACAAGTTCTTAAGCGATCTACGGGATAATAGGGTCCCCCTACAAGATCTCTCTTCGTATGATTATCGATTTGATATTTATGTGACTTATTAGGTTGTTAATCTCATTACCTAACCTAATCATATTACTATCGATTCAATATCTCGATTTATTAGTAAAGTATGTGTAACCATATATATCACAATACTCAAACATTTCATTGACATCAAAAGCAATCAAGTCATAAAATGATTCAAGGATAAATCTTAAAATGAAATTAGAACATCATCAATATGTTCAACATCCTTAATCCCAATTCACACATCATGATGGAAGTAAATAAAAAGAGAAAGAAGAAAAGAACTTTAATGGATGGGGATAGAGTGGCTGGACTGCTGCTACAAATGCTCCTTTTTTCTTCTCTCCTTTTTGATCTTCCTTTAGGTTCTTTCTTAATTTGGAACATGGAGGCTAGGTCTATTTTGGGTCACGTACTGCTTTTATATAGTTCATGGGTCATTTGGAGTAAAGACTAGGTTTAACCTTTGTTAATTTGTCTAAAAGGACCCTCTAAATATCAAAGTAGAAGGAGATCCCTATGTTTGTTGAGCGCCTATCACTATTATGATAAGGGTGTCACGATCATAACCTAGTGAAATTTACCTTTTTTCATGATTGTAACATGTCACGATCATGACCAAATGTGAAGCTCTTTTGCCATGATTATGACAAGGGTGTCATGATCGTGACCTTGGGGAGAGATCATCTGTCACGATCGTGATAAGGGTGCCACAATTATGACCCCAGCCTTTTGTTCAAACTTTCTCTAACTTGCTTCAATCTTCTTCATCTGAGTTCATACACTAACAAGCACATCAAAACACCTCAAGTGCATAAAATTAAAGTCCATAATCATGCTCTAATCTAGAAAACACTCAAAAAAATAAACACACAATCACATTAACATAATTCTAATCCTAAACATGCAAAAATCATCTAGTTAACACCTGTAACACACTAAAACACCTACCAAAATATAATGTAAACTATAACTATCATATGGTTCCATGATGGGGGGGCATATTGGGGATAAAAATTAGAGTTCAATTTATTAAAAGAAGATGCAATGATAATGAGAGGAGGCTTTTAACACATATAAGTTTAAAGCTAAAAAAGTTAATTAGAAGCCAATCAAAATAGCTAAAGATAAAGTGAAAAAACAATCTTGTAAAAGGAATAATGGTTTCAATAGATTTCATTAAGAATTCAAGATTTAAGATTCATGATGATGATTTCTTCATCCTTTATTCATTCTTATTTTTATGTTGTTCTTTCTTGTTTATTAATAAACTAATTAGGATATAGATCTAACTGGGATGGACCTTAAGATGTAATATTTTAAATTGATATTTTGATTTAATGAAATTCCTAGTTTTTAAAAAGATTTGTTCATATTCTTATATTAGTTTGAATCAAAGGAATGAAAGATGAAGGTTCAATAATTAGATTCATACATTAATATTGAAGAAGATATGTTTGGATAGATTAAACATGAATGATGAGGGTTAAATGAGTTACTTGAAAGAGAACTACTATAATCAAAATTATAAATTTCACAACAACAATCCATCAACAATTTCAACCTGTCTATTTTATACTATACATCATCATATCTTATTGAATCAAAATAACATACAATCATAATCAAGTTGTCCTAAAATTAACTTCCTAGGTAATATTGATAGCAATCATATCAACAATCACATTGAAATCAAAAGTGTAACTCTTTACACCCTCACCAATTATTTCACTTAATGCGCTCAAGTGTGAGAAGCTTCAAAACTCTCAATCAATGCATAGTAGAACTCTTACCATAGGCTTTCAATAAAATGACACCTCCACTACCTATGTACAAACTAGAAACAAAAATCAAAAGGTCTTTATAGGGCTATAATAGGGTTTAGGTGCAGTATGATTGGGATAATAAAATGGTTAAATTGAAGGAAATTTACTCAAAGAAATAGTACAAGACTTGTTTACAAAATATATTAGTCCTTTCAATGCAGCTCTATTAGTACCATAAACTTATTCTTTCTTTTTTATTTCTTTATTTCTTTTTTTTTTCAACATTCCAATTAGTACTGAAATTCAAAAGTGATTATACCTTTTAGAAATTTCAAGTCTCTAATAAGTAAATAATGTAAATAACCTTCAAGGTTCAAAAAATAAAAAGATCCTCAAAGAAAAAAGGCTCAACTTAGTATAAAATCAAATTATTAATAAAACACATATTCATATCACAATACTCAATCAAGCCAATTGCATTAATAAAGAAATCAAATCATATCAAAGTATTATCATAAGGTTCATCTAACCTAAATACTAATTGGAAGTTTAGTTACACATGATTGAATTCGAAATCAAACATATAATGAAAGAAAAATGAATAAAAAACAAGGAAATCATTATTCTAAATCTCACTGATTATCTTATATTGAATGTTCTTGCAATGTAAAGGTTTAATAATGAATTTTGATGGATATGTCGATGATTTCTTCATGTTTTGCACTTCCCTAGACCAAAATCATCCCTTTTGGACATTCTCCACTTCTAGAAATTGCCTCCCTAAGTCTCTTCTCTTTACTCTCCTCCCAGAAAAGTCTTTTTATATTGAATTCTAGGTTTTTGGGTTATACAGAATCTCTTGCATGGTCGTGCATCAGAATTTGCTATGTATCGGAAAAATGTACGAGCGAGCTAAAGTTCACGGCTGTGAACTCCTTCTAGATTGTTGATTCTCTGTTTTATGCCACATTTTCTTCTAAATTCTTCTCCTTTAATTCCTTGAAGGAAATTATAACCCATAAACACACTTGAAGCAAATTAAGTACCAAATATAGGATAATAGTATAAAATATCAAGTGAAATACATCAAACATAGGTGTAAAAATATAGTCAAATATCCAACTATCACATACTATATGCTTCCTTAAAATATGATTATCCTTTTCTTTCTCTTATTCATGCATAATGCTTGTCCTTTAATATATTATGGGTTTGCCTCTTATATAATATAAGGTATATGTTAACCACAGTAAAATAGAGACAAACATCATACTTAGTAACAACATGACTTATTAGCTCAGATTTCTTAAACTTTATTTCTTCATTCCTAACCCTTAGGGGAAACTTCCCATCATGTATATCCATTAAAGCCTTCGAAGTGACAAGAAAGGGTCTTCCCAAAATCAAGGGTACATCTATGTATTCCACCATGTCTAAAACCATAAAGTCTAGAGAAATGAAAAACATTGATTTTGATGGGTACATCCTCCAATATGCCTACTGGATGTTTCATAGAATGATCCATAAATTACAAGGAAAAGGTGTGTTTCAAATCTCCCATCCCAAGCATTATAAAAATAAATAAAGGAATAAGATTGACACTTGCCCTTAAATCATATAAAACATGATTAAAGCTTATATCACTAATAATCCAAAGAACATAAAAATAGCCAGAATCTTTAAGTTTTGGAGGAAAATTATTCTCAATAATTGCTCCATAAGCCTTATTCAAAGTTATAGTTTGCCACTACTCAAGCTTTATTTTCCTAGATAATATCTCCTTTAAAAACTTAGCATAGGATGCTTTTGTTTCAAATCATCTATAAAGGGGGTATCAATATACGACTTTTGAAGAACTTCTAAAATTTTTCAAATTCTTTATTGAGTTTATCCTTAGCCAAATTTCATGGGAAAGGCATAGGCAACTTATATTGTGCAAGGGAACATATTTGGGTTCCTTATCATCTCTTCTTTTCTCTTCCTTGGTTTCACTTTCCTTAGTAGGTGTCTCACCTTCTTTATTTTTCTTACTATTAAATTTTCCCACTTTAGTATTCTCTAATATTTTACCACTCCTTAATGTCATAGTATTATAATGATCTCTAAGGTTCTCAGGTTAGCCAAGAAGTTGACTAAGTGTTCTAATAGAAGTGAGGGGTTGTTTGATAATTTAGGTTAACATCTTATTATAGGTTGATATAAAGTTAACCTTAGAACTAAGTAACCTAATCGCGTCCTTGAACTCCTTATTTTTCTTTACTTAGTTCATTAGGAAATTCTCAAGTATGGACTATAAGTTAGAATTATTTAGAGGGGTTTAAAAGGCCTTGATTGGAAACCAAGGGGTTTGCCTAACATTATTTTGAGGGATAGGTTTAAATTTGTTCCCATATTCTTACTAAGGTTATAGGTGTTAGGAAAAAGACCATTCTTTTGGTTAGGGTTGTTAACATAGTTAAACAATTCAACAAATTAATTATAGAAAAAGGATTCCCCAATTGATAGTCAGTAACTAAATGTCTTTGAGATCTAAAAATGTCATACAAAACATTAGGGGTTTCTATAAAATTCACTATCATATGATCAAATTTTAAAAAAAAACATCAACCTTAGTCGTGAGAAGATTTGTGGAATCAATATCATACTCAACTAGAGCCATCTTTGGAAAAACTTTTTCAATTGATCATTAGTAATGGTTTTGAGTCATGTCCTTGATCTGTTTATATGCTTGATCCATGATCTCATTCATGAGAGCATTACCAATAGCAGTATCTATTAAGATCTTAGTGTTATAGGTCATCTAATTACAAAATGTCTAACAAATGAGCCTCTTCTCTGGCCTATTGACACTAGCACATTGTAATGCTACTTAAAATAAACTAGACCTACTACTATAATAGTGGTGAGTCTAGGTTGATCCTATAGAGAGTGTTCACTAAGCTTTTGAAATGAAATTAATTGGTACTTATAATTTTTTTTCTGGGGGTGGTTGGTGTTGAGACCCGATCTCGGAACCGGACTCCAACCGGAAGACGAAAACGAAAGAACGGACGAAAACAAACCGAAAGAGCGAAACCAAAACGAAAGAATCCGAAACGGAAACATAAGGCAGAAATCGAAGGAACGGATTTTGTAGCAAAATTAATCGGAAGCAAATCAGAAACGACGTAAACAAACGGTTCAATCGAACCGAAACAAATTTCGACATCCAAAATAACGAATATTTTAGAAAACGTCCTCGCGTGTCGCGTTGGAAACCCTAAGACTGAACCAAACCGAAATCCAGTATAAATTTTTTTTCTCTTTTCTTTTTCTTATTCATCTTTATTCAATCCTTATTCAAATTAAACAAAAATCCATACAATTTCCCTTTTAGAAATTCATCCTCATGCAAATATCAATTCTTAAAAAAATCTTCTTAAAAATTCATACATAACCCAAAATTTCATCTTTTAACTAAAGTCTTATTCTAATTCTTTCTTCAATCAATATTTACCAAAATTTTGGCAGCATAACGGCTGTATTTTCTAAAACCCAAAAACCTGCAAAGGGTTTTAAAACACACTTCTAATATTCCAAAACAAAACACCAATTCCTCGGACCTCCTGTCCGGAATCCCAGCATACACAAACACAATCCTATACCTAAACACTCCAATAAGTCTCAATCACAAATCAGTATCCTCGGACCTCCCGTCCGGAACCCAAAACACAATCATATTCAATCTCAATCACATTCACATTCATATATACTAACCATAATTTACTTACATAATCCAATTTCATAATCATACACAAACTCAATTCCATACATAAATACATAATTCATATACATATCCATACTTCAATTTCATACTCCAATAGCAAACAAAAGTGGCATTTTCAAGCCACGGTACAAAGCCAAATATCAAAATCCAAAATTATACATATTACAAAAACATGCAAAAGTCGAACTAATGTCTTGACCGTCTTCCATCCGATCTCC
>JANIJF010000009.1:9760063-9772459 GCA_024520955.1 Erythroxylum bequaertii
GGCGTTACAAAAATAATATTGTTATAAGTAAAATATACCTTAATTATAACTTACTTCCAAAATTTAATTTCAATACAGGTTGAACTTAAATATAAAATTATAGAAGAGTGAATGTCTTTAATACTACATAAGTATCAAATATTTCAAATATTAAACACCTTTTGTACATTATTTATATACTTGGAATAGAATAGGTAAACAACTTCTAATTCTTAAAATTAAGTTGTTACTTTTTCATGTCTAATAAGAGTTGTTCTTAGATGACTATATATTGAATAATTGAAAATATAAATTGTAGTTCCCTATAAGTAATATGTCATTTACATACTCCCACTAAAGAGTACAATTATATTCCCGTTAACCTTCTTGTAGATATGACAAATCCATAATCATCTCCAAAACAAACAAACTTTTTTAATTCATTATAAAAGTGAATATTCTAATGTATTAAACCCTTTAACTGTGCATTAAATGTAAAAACAAAGGCATTATTTCCATTTGGATGTATTTTTATGAAATTTGAACTCTTTCAAATTTCATCTTACTTCCACTACTTATCTTTACAACCATTCTCCTATAAGTATTTATAAAAACAAACATTTTATTTAATGGGGTTTGTAGGATTATATTTAACCTTTTAGATATCTCATAACTTTTTGTTATTCAATTTAGTTCTAAACTTATTAGATAATATATACTTCAAGTATAAATCACATTCCAAAATCATTAACTTAAATTTTTTAAAAGTCTTATCATTTTATATCTAATATGAAATTGATTTAGTTGAAACTATCAAAGGTTTTTTTTTAGGAAGTTTGAAGGTAAGTTGTTGTACTAAGCTTAAATATAAAAATAAATAAATATTACATCCCACAATACCCCCTATTAGGCTTTCCTCCTTACACAAATCCTTACTATCATAGAATTTAGTTATAGAGGTATTCACCAGAGAATTTCATTCCGTATAGATAACCAAAAATTTAAATATCACCATATCAATCTCATTATAGTGCTTCAACATTATAAATGCTCAATTTCTACTTAGATTAAAATAATTTAAACTTATAAAAATTTTAAATTAATATTTTATTTACTATATATGACTATTGTATAAATTCATTAGGAAATTTAATAAAATACAATTATTTATCTTATATGAATTATTATTACATCCAATGCATCTTGTATAAAATTTAACAATTTAATACCATTATCATCATTTAGCCAATGGTTGATTTGATTATTCTTCAACCAATAAGTTTCATATGATTCATAATTGAAAATGCCTCTTTATCCTTATTAACTTTATAATTCTCATTATGTTGACTTAACTAACATGAAATGAAAGGATAGTCTTAGTTATCTAACTTTGTATTCTTGCTACATATATCAAGCAGAAGCTTGATCCAACAGAAATAAATAATTTGTGTAAACTTGGATAAACTACTTTTACTTGTCAATATATTTCTATCATGTCCTAAACATTGTAGTAATATTGAATCTATATTTTGTACCAAATACTCAAAAGTATGAATTAGAAATATATGTGATCTCTATCATAGTTCATTTTGGTAAGAAAAGTTATAGAATCATTTTTCTTCTAACGACAAGTATTATCATACCTAAGCTAATGCCTTCAATTTCAGTCCATGTTTTTGCTTTTACTTATTAAGTGGAACAATTCTATCAAGGTACTATATCTTTTAGCTCTACTCTATAGTACTATTTGCATTGTATTATCATGGTGTTGACATCTACCTTACATAGTTTCATTAAAGTTCATGAGATGTTAGTTAACTCAAAGTTTTATTACATTATGTCATCTATATGATATTGACATATCTCTAGAACTTTATCACCAAATCTTTAATAGGGATTTATAACAAAATCACATAATGAACATATAACTTTTCTATCTAAAATTGAGAACCTATGTCTAAAAGATTTAGTTAACTAACAGGTAGTAGAAACTATACTAAATAAAGGTAATTTCCACTCAAAATAAAATATAATATATAAGAAAAGCAAGTAATAGGTTATATGATACGGCAAATAAATAAGATTAGGACTTCAATCATGAATTTAGTTACTCCTACTATTTTATTAAAAATAATAGCTCTCACTCCTATTCCAAATAGATTACTCTAATCTTCTTAGTGAGTTAGGATCCCATTTAAATTATATTGATCTTGGGTCACTCAACAAATCAAATAAATTTAAATTAGGTAGATAACATTCTTATTAACCAAATCTCATATGACTCTTGGATACTTTAGGTAACAACTTTTGCCAAAAACATCTTATATTTTATTCCTAAATTTACCTTTAAATGTGTATGATAATGAGTCACTTATCCAAATCATACAAATTTAATTTAATTTAATATGATTATTAATTTAAGATAAAACATATTGGGTTAAAAGGGCCCTGAGTCACTCAACTAGCCTTGCAATGGAAAAAACTTTGTTTTTATTCTTAAATAATGGAAGAAAATAATCATGTTCTCAACTTGTACCTAATATTTTGATGAAAGATTTAATTTTTTTTTTGTCTTAACAGATATAAAAAATGTAAAATATCATATATGTAAATATTCAATTTAATATGCATCATAATTATATCAACTATATAAATAAAGCATGCAAGTTGTTATGTGAATATAATCGAATTACATGCATGAAATAAAAAATTTTGTTTGATTCTAGTTATTGATCTTCATAATCTTAAATAATATTTCAAACTATTTGGACGATCAAGCTAGATTAAACTCATCGATCCTTTAATGAATTAAATTCATTTTTCAAATAAAAATTTAATTCAATTTGAAAAAATCATATTTAAATTGGAACCATTTCTAATTATCTTAAATTATTTAATAAAATTTAATTGAAAATAATTTTCAACAAATTACTCTCCTTATTATAATTTAGAAAACTCTTTTGTTTTTTCGTTTTATAAGTAAGACATTATAATCTAATTAGAAAAGTATTTATAATCTAATTAGTAAACTTTTTCTTTAATTAGAAACTAAGAAAACCATTTTCAAAATTAAATGAAATCATTTAAATTTAATTAATAAAGTATTTTCATTATTTATTTAGATATTAGTTTCTTAATTAATTAGAAGTCATTCCTTAATTAATTAGAAAACTATTTCTAAAAGTATTAGAGAAAACTCATTTGTCTCAACTTATAAATGAAAAATTTTCAATTTTAGTCAAGAAAATACTTTTTCTTATTATTAAAAGTAATAAAAATAAAATTTAAATAAATAGAATAATAATTATTTAAATGACAAAACAATAACTTTAATTTATCTCAATCAAATTGAAATAAATAATTTTAATTAATAAAAATATTCCTTAATTAATTAAGAAAACACTTTTCTTACATTTAACTAGTCTAACTAATTTATTTTAATATAATTAAAATTTAAATCTAATTCTAGAGAATAATTTTCTAAATTTTAAATTTAAATCAATTTATCAAATTAAGAAAATAATCGATATAATTCTGAGATTAATTTTAAAAAAATTCCCAAGTCTTAGAATACATTATTCCAGATTAGGTTAACTTTATCCATCCTTAGATCATTTTAATCCAAAAATCAAATAGGCCTTGTTCTAATCTTAGAACTAAACACCACCCTTTCTTCCTAGAGCAAGCAAGCCTAACCCCAAAACACCATTCTTTCTTCGTCTTTCCAAAAACTATTGCATTTAAGAATACAAACCCTAGCCAGGTAGCCTATGTTTGATGAATATTGAATTTTTTTTTACTATGTACAAAAAAATAAACTAAGTTTTTTATTTTAAAAATAAATTATTTTAATATAAATTTGCCTTATAACTTTAACTTCAAAATTATCCTTAAAATTTTTAAATTATTTATCATGATTACCAACATAACCAACAGAACATTAATAATAACATCCTGTAGAAATTTCGTTGACGCTCTCTGAAGAGATCTAATAGTACACAACCTTACCCGTAATTAGTGCAGAAGTTGTTTCTAAATAACCCACATGAAGAGGGAAAAATAAATAATAAAAATTTCTTTCACATCTATATAATTAATTAATAAAGAAATATAAGATTGATTAATCTAAAATTGAATATGATAAAAAAATATATTAAAAGTTATGAAGGAATCAAAACATAATTTAGGATCTCTTTGTCTTTATTTCTACTTTTAATATTTAATTTTTTAAAATTAAAGAAATTATTTAATTTTCAATCTTCTAATTTCATTTAAAAAAATCTAAGAATCCATTTATCAATTGAAAATAAGAATTACAGATTGCAGACAGGAGATAGAAGATGCCCAACATCAACTTTTGCAGGCTTGGGAAAAGAATTGACATTTGAGATATCTGATTTGTATACATTGTAAGGAAATGCAGTTACTCATCCCATCCTACTTCTCAAGAAAAGGATAGGGACATTGGTTTCAGTATAAGCCAAACTAGTGCTTCTCCGCCACCACTAACGCTCGATCATCTGGCACCTGTTCTACTTGTTCTGCTTCTCCTTCCTGCTGCATTGCGACCATTTGTTTCTGGCACCAGCGCAGGATAACCAAAGATATGAATGCTGCAAACAGAATCAAAACACATAAAATTTGGCTGCAGTTGTACTGTTCAAATGGTTTGGTCTTTTATAAACACAATACCATAATACTTCTGTCAGGATTTTTATAAACACAATAAATAAAAACTCTCATATTCTTACCAGCGAAAATACGGGTTTTGATACTTGATAGATTCCAGAAAGCTGAAATTGCAGATGCTGCCACAATCTTCTTATGAGAGCATGCTTGCCATGCCTCCACCAACCAGCATTTTGTGCTCTCAGCTGCCACATCAACAACAAATTCATATTAGCAAACTATTATTGAAGATGGCAGGTTAATGAAGGGCTGACAATGTGATGGACAACATACTCATTACCTTTATGGTTTATATGGCTAGAGTAGCACGAATACAGCTTTGGAATGGTGAAGCTAAAAAAAAATCCTGTTTGTAAAACAGTAGTTAGGCACAGTCACGTTCTATAATGAAATGAGGACCGTCAGTATGGGCATTCGTTGACCTTACCAACTGCGCAGATCCTCCTCAGATTTAAAAGGTGGCCATACTCAGCTCCAAGAATCAATAATGGAGTAACCTGTTACCAGTAATGAAGTCCGGCTTAGCCACTAATTTAAGCAATTATGATAACTTTCTTTAAGAACAACCGAGTAAGATTTGGCAATCACTTTTAAAGTCATGGAAGGCTCTCCTGAGAAGAGCTCCCTCATCTTTGCAATTGTGAGATTCATCGCTGGAAGCATCAATCTACCAACTTGCAAAATATCCTCGTCTTTAAGCTTGAATTCGCGTCCCTTTTCAACATTGTTTCTGTGTTTCAGTTAATCAACGCTTAGAAGGATGCAGAGTTGAATGGAATTTAATTACACCAATACTATCATACCTTTGACATATCGAATTCGATAAGAATGACGCACCCAGAAACAGAAGCCCGAGTTGGGATATCACTGAGAAAATGCTGAAAAGCATGAAATTGAATAGAGTTATTATTATTAATCAAAGCCAAGATGGGAATGGTCAAAACAAGATATACACACCTAAAGTTAATCCCTTTAGCAAAGCAAGAAGATAGGAAGCATAGACAACCAAGACCAAACCAAAGACTTGATTTTGCCGCGTCTTTCCACATAATCAGATCATAAATGACCATCCCAATTGCATCCAAATTGCCTCCATCCCTATCTTCAACTTCTGAATCCCAAAGTAAAAAATAAGCACTGTCGATCCATAGAAGGAACGCTATCAAAATTAGATTAGCATCTATTCATTATAAAAGAAAGAAACATACTAGGGATGCAACTTGAAGAAGGAAAAGGAGGAGTTGGCAAGGAGAGTTTCTCCTTCTTAGACTTCCCACTATGCCTTCTCTTCCTCACTTTGCCAACCTCATCCATCAAACCAACCAATTCTCTCTCTTCTCTACTCTCCATCTCTACTCTTCTCCTTAACTTTCGGTGGCTTCTCGGCGACGCGCATCCCAATGCACCAATTTGATTGCCCCTGCTTCTGCATCTCCTGCGAGATGCATTTGGCTCTACGGCAACATCCTCCGCCATCTCAAGCCTGTCGGAGAGGCGGGTTCTTGGTTTCCGAGAAGGGGAAGGGGAAAGAAGAAGTAGTTCTTGGAGAGGGAGTGAGCTGGTGGAAGACTTGAGAGACTGAGCTGAGAGTGTTGACGGGGTTTGGTTGGGTGAGGAGGGTACAAGGTCCAACGACAGAGTTGGTGGGATGGAATATGTGATTCTGGCCAAGCGAGCGGCTGACTTTGGGTTTGATCTATGAGTATGAGAAGGTGGCGTTGTGGTTGTTGTTGAGTCCATTTTTCTGGTATTATCTGAGATGGAAGAAAATGGGGTTGTCGTGTAAGAAGTAGGCGATGGGGTTTCTGTCTGAAATATGAGCATATGACATGACAGGGTTTTATGGTGGAAGTAGCCGTTAGGGATCGGAAGAAAGGGGGTTTATTTTGAATTGTGTGTCGATTGGACTTAGGCGGTAGTAGTGGGGCCTTTCATTTGCAACGGTACGTATGCAAAGAACGCTCGGTTACCTGAGAGGAGACCAGATTAGTCTCATCAAAGCAGGTAAATAGCCAAAACTCATAGAATCACTTCATCTGCTTGTCATAACTCACATATCAAATGTCACTCGTGGGTACAACACGTGGGTTGTAAGAAAATCAACGATGGTAAAAACAATAATAATATCCAGGAGCTTAGGAGTCACAACCAGAACTTGTTATCTTGATTCACAAGTCTTATCTTAAATATGAAGTAATATTTGGCGAACATGAATGTTACTAACTCATGATTCACTATTTTAAATTAACAGTTTTGCAGAAATGAGTTATGTTGATAGATCTTGGATGTATAGATGATTAATATTTGATGGTTACATTAATCATGAATTTGTTGCTGGAGTTGAAGCTTCTATTCATTATGCATGTTCTCAACCTGCATATATTGATGGGTCAAAGATCAATTGTCCATGTAAAAAATACAATCACAAATGTTTCCTTCCTATTGATAAAGTTAATGGACATTTGCTGAGAAAAAGGTTTATCCCCAATTATTTTGAGTGGACATGACATGGGAAACCGTTGATTTGTAGTAACTTAAGGGATAATCAAGCAGAATCGTCTGTCAACTTAAATGAGTTTGAAGGGGGGATTGGATTTAGAACAAATTATGTAGATAGCACTGAAAATCCGTACATGCAAATGATTTATGATGCAGCCGGTAATAGCTTTGAGGAAAATATGGAAAATCTTGAAGAAGAACCTAACCTACATGTAAAAAAGTTTTTTGACTTACTATAGTCAGCTGACCAAGAATTATGGCCAAATTGAGAGACAATGACCTAATTGTCTTCAATTGCTCAAATATTGAACATAAAGTCTGAAGGGTATATTTCGGACTATAGTTTTGATAAAATTCTTGAGTGTTAAAATGAATTATTACCTCCTGATCATATAATGGTTGATAGTTTTTACAATATGAAGGAACTTCTAAGGGGTCTTGGTTTGCCTATTGAGAAGATTGATTGTTGCAAATTAGGACGTATGTTGTATTGGGGAGATGATGTGAAATTACAAGAGTGTAAATTTTGTGGTCAATCAAGGTTCAAGCCTATAAAGCGTTCAATGAAACATAAATTAGTACCCTGAAAGCGGATGTATTATTTCCCGCTAACTTCGAGACTTCAAAGACTATATGCTTCTAATGTTACCGCATCTCATATGAGATGGCATAATGAACACTAACAGGAAGACGGAATTATGAGTCATCCTTCAGATGCACTGGCATGAAAACATTTCAATGACACCCATCTTGAGTTTGCAGTTGAAAGTCAAAATGTAAGGTTGAGATTATTGACGGATGGATTCCAACCTTTTGGTCAATCCGGCCAGTAATATTCATCATAGCCAATCATAATTACTCCTTATAATTTGCCTCCATGGATGTGTATGAAGGACACATATATGTTCTTGACAGTGATTATGCTAGGTCCTTCAAATCCGAAGCATAAAATTTATGTTTTCTTATAACCATTGATTTCAGAATTGCAGCATCTTTGGGAATATTGTGTTCAGACATATGACGTGTCTCTGAAACAAAATTTTGTTTTGAGACCGACATTGATGTGGACCATTAGTGATTTTCCGACATATGCCATGTTGGCTGGATGGAGCATAGCCGAAAAACTGTCTTACCCTTGTTGTGGCAACGATTCTGATGCCTTTTATCTTCTAAACAGGGGCAAAGTTTGTTTGTTTGACAATCACAGGAAATTTCTTTCTCCAGATCATCCATTTAGATGCAATAAACCAAAGTTCATTAAGCATAGGATGGTAAAAACACCTCCTCCCCCTTACAAAACTGGTGAAGAGATTTTGTTGGAGATCGATCAATTAGGCTTGTTGAAAGTTACAGAATTTGAAGCTGATGAAGTTAATATAAGCATTAGTAAAAACTTTGGTTGGAGAAAATGAAGCATCTTTTGGGATTTGCCATATTGGAAAACTAATTGGATATATCATATTCTAGATGTGATGCATATTGAAAAGAATTCTTTTGACAACTTGTTCAATACCATATTGAACATTGAAGGGAGGACAAAAGACAATGCAAAATCACGAGCAGATTTACAACTTTTTTGTAGAAGGAATGAGTTACATAAGGATCTTTGCACCGGTAAATATCCGAAAGCATGTTACACTTTGGACAAAAAATAGAAGGAAATATTATGTGAATGGTTGAAAAGTCTAAAGTTTCCTGATGGTTATGTGTCAAACTTGGCAAGATGTGTAGACATGAGGAAGTACAAATTATTTGGTAAAAAAAATCATGATTGTCATGTGTTTATGCAAAGGCTAATTCCAATCGCATTTTGAGAGTTGCTACCAAATAAGTTTTGGGAAGTGATAACAGAAATAAGTCTGTTTTTTAAAATTTTAACATCATCTGAAATCAAGTTCACTGACATGGAACTACTAGAAAGGGAGATTTTCGTAATTTTGTGCAAGTTAGAAGGGATTCTTCTGCCAAGCTTCTTTGATTGTATGAAGCATTTACCTGTGCATTTAGCACACGAGGCAAAACTAGCTGGTCCAGTTTAATATCGATGGATGTATCCATTTGAGAGGTGATTCAAATTATTGTAATTGAAGTAATCACACGTTCTAAATATTAAATTATAATAACCATATTTTCTAATATAGGTATTTGTATCACTTGAAGAAAAATGTCAAAAACAAGGCTAAAGTTAAAGGTTCAATATGTAATGCTTATTTAGTGGAGGAAGCTAGTACATTTTGTGGACATTATTTTGAGCTACATATTCACACAAGAGGAAGAAAAGTTCTTCATAATGACGATGGTGGAGGAAGGAGTGATGCTAATGGTAACTTATCCATTTTCATATATCCTGGGCGAGCATATAGACGTGCAAAAAGAAGAATGTTAACAGAGCAAGAAATTGAGGCTGCCCATAGTTACATTTTATTGAACTGTCAAGAGGTTCAACCTTTCGTGTAGTAAGTTGAACACGATTATATCGGTTTTCAAATTTTGTCTTGTTCATAACTAAAATACATAATAATGTATTTAGATTATACAAGGCATTGTTACGCAAGATCATGCCAGACAGCACACAAGATGAAGTAAATAATGAGGTTGGAAGATACTTTGCACGATGGTTTAAGAGATATGTAAGTTTCCACTTACAAATATTCTCGTAATTGAATTATAAGATTTAAGTGTTGAAATAACATTATACTCATTGATATGATAATTTCTTTTTATATAGGCCTTCGAAAATCCAATAGAGAACAAGTTCATTTGTGATCTTGCTAAGGGATCTTTGTGAACCGTTAGATCGTATCCAGTATATTTCGTTAATGGATACAAATATCATACAGAATATCATGGTTATAACATGGTAACAGTAAATAGCGGAGGTTGCATACAGGGAGAATTGATAGATTACTATGGTTAAATTATTGAGATACTTGAAATTGAGTATCCTGCATTGTCAATAAAGCGAAGTGTAATATTTAAGTGTGACTGGTTTGATCTAACTCCAAATGTTAGTATAAAAGTGCATAGCTAATACAATCTAGTTGAAATCAACAAGTGAAGTTAGTATAAAAGTACATAGTTGATATAATACCAACTTATGACGAGATAAGTCGGATTGTTTGGTCATTTGCAAAGTTAAACTTAGAGGTATTTTTGAATCATATGGAAAAGGAGAATAGGGAATTGAAAGTGAAGCGTTTAAGGAAGATATTTATAAAATAAATGCATCTGTTACATGTGACAAGAATGAACCTTTGAACGATCCAAATATTGAATGTGTTAACATTTTATTTGGAGAGGATGACGAGGGTGAGAGATCTGAAGAGGAGCCTAAGTTTGATTCTAATCAGTAATTCTTCAAAAAAAGAAGGTGATGATGATTTTTGATTTACAATTACGTTCTGATAGCGTTTAATTTCTGTTTATAATAGAATATTATATTCAACAAATCAATAATTTCCTTTTCAATATATTGTGTGAAATATTGAACTGAAATTGTTATATTTCTGGAATATTCAACCAAATATGAATTTCAGGTTGAAATATGTCACCAAAAAGAGAACAAGATATGACGCGACGAAGGTTTAAGCCACAATTCAGAGCCAGTTACTATTTAAGTGAAGCATCACATTTTTCATTTGGAATCGAATCAGATGTTGTACCTTCAGCTACTACACTTACAAATGAGGCATCACCTTTTGTACCTGCTGTTACAACATCCACCACTCCTATATCCACAAAGATATCATGGGTAAACGATGCAGATGAAGGAGGCAACCTCTAGCCTGAAGCTGAGGGAGCTGATGGAAGAACTTAGCTCACAATTGTCAACAATCTGTAAGTGAAAATACATGAAACACCATATGTTTATAATTAAGTTATAGGTTTAAATTTAAAAAATGGTATAAAATTAATTGTTTTTATATTAGGTTGATTCCATCTGGACCGTGCTCAAAAAACATAACATCCAAATTCAAGGAGAAGATTGATTTTGAGGGTTATATATGGAAGAATATCTTTTAGGCGACAAAGGAATTTTTCTATCAGGAGTTTGAGATACAAAAACTTTTTATTTTTATTTTTGATTGATTTTTATACTTTAATTAGACAAATATTGTTATATTATAAGTACTTATCGTATATTTTTCCTTTTATTTCATAAATTTTTTTGAGATTCTGAATTTGACGCGGTCATTTATAAAGCATGGAAGAGACGGGCACGTACACATTATCGAAACTTTGTTGGTGCGATACACAGGACTAGTATACAACTGCCCTATATTTTTGAACAAATATAGGGTTGTTAGCAGCTGTATTGGACATCACCCGAGGCAGTGTTCATTTCAAAGCATCATTCTACTAACAGACTTGGAGGACTGCGGGGAGAGAATCACTGCAGGGAGAAAATCTTCCTGTACATACTGGAGGGTCTATTACCCATCACGAATATGCAGAGGGACTTGTAAGTATCTACACTTTACATTTGTAGTCTGATTTTTTTACTTTGGTGTATTTCAATTTAATTTGATGTGGAAATTTTGGAATGAAAATATCTGTATTATGGAGAATGATAACGTTATAAATGTCGGGTGCCCTATATGATTGTGTTGTTGAGTTATTTTATTTGTTCAACAGGGGGTAAATATTATAAAAATAGAGAAAATTCTGCCGAAGTTTTTTTAAATTGTAGGTCACTTATAACATTTTATTCTGATGGAGGAAAGGTCTATGGGCACGACGCCTACACCCAATCAGCTCTTTTTGCACACTCACACTAAGAAGCATGACGGAGTGACCTTTCTCAACACCTGGTGTAAAGAACTAAATGTATGTGAAATTTATGTTTTAATATTAATGCTTAATAATTATCACTTACTAATATAAATATTGCCTTCTGATAGGACCAATATAGAAAACATTCAATGACAGTCTTAGCAGTCTGAAGATATTGATGAGACTCAAACCTATCTTCATGCAGTGGGTGGTAAGGACCGTCATGAAAGGATATTCAACTTAGTTTCATTTTCGAACACATGTTATTCGCAAGTCTTCACATCTTGTACAACAACATCTATTAGGCGGTCCATACCAATAAAGTTCATGAGCTTCGGAGCACAGTACAGACATTGGCAACTCAGTTGTAAAAATCGATGGAGTACATAGCTTAGCTCCATAATGAGGTGGATGAGTTGAAAGGGAGAGGTAGTACCTCATCGCAACAGTCAGAGC
>JANIJF010000009.1:9793423-9810047 GCA_024520955.1 Erythroxylum bequaertii
TATTGAAGTCATCAAAACTAAACAATTCTTTTCTCATAAATTTTTCTTAAATTCATCAAATTTTCTTAAATTCATAACTGTTCTCACCAATTTCTTTCTCATTTAAATGCATTTTCATATTTCTAATTTTCACCAAAAGTTCGGGGTCCAACAATCAAGGCATTACTTGGATGGTGTGGGATAAAATGTGTTGACCAAAACATCTAGGAGGCATGGGCTTTCGGACTTTTCATGATTTTAATATGGCCTTGCTTGGGAAACAATGTTGGAGATTGCTGTATGGCAATTCCTCCTTGGTTGCCTTAAGAGTGCTTAAGGCTCGCTACTATCCTCGCAGCACTATATGGGATGCTAAAAGAGGTACTAATCCTAGCTATACTTGGAGTAGTATTTTTTCTAGCATTACTTTTATTAAACAAGGATGTAGGAAACGTGTTGGCAGTGGCAGTACTATAAGAGTTTGTTCTGACCCTTGGTTGCCAGATGAGGGGCATCCCTATATCGCTTTGACCCTTGATGATTCTTGGCTAAATCTTCGAGTTTTGGATTTGATCCAACATGACCTTAAACAATGGAATTTGTCATTAATTTCAGCTTTATTTAATGAACGAGATAGAGATTTAATTCTCTAGATTCCTTTGAGTTTTCAACGAAGTATTGATGATTGGATTTGGGTCTTTGATAGGAAAAGGATATATTCGGTTAAAAGCGCTTACCGTTTCATTCATGCTGTTCCTCGAGGTTTGAATCAGTTGCTTCCCTCTCCTCTTTAGAAGAAGTTTTGCTCTTTGAACATTCCTGCTAAGATGAAAAATTTCTTTTGGCGTTCGCTACATGCTTACTTGCCGGTTCGTGCTCTTCTTGTACATAAAGGTGTGGATATTTTGCCTTTGTGTTCTATTTGGCACGATCATATCTAAGTATATGCATGTTCAAAACCAGGTTCTTTTATTTAGTATTTTAAGGAATGTTTCTTTTTAATTATAATTTTTTGGACATATTTGTTATTTGGAAGTCGTCAAAACTTGTTTTCCTTATTTTTCATTCAATTTCGAACTTATTGAAGAGTTTTTTTTGTGGCATTAAAATTCTTTTGGTTCTTGATTCCTTATAATCAACATATTAGTTCCTCTCTATATATTTTTTAGTTTTAATACTAAATTAAACTTGTTCAAGGGTTCTCTAATGTATATTCCTAAGTCAGGTAGCATCACTTTTCTCCCACACTAATAAAAGCTATATGATCACAGTTTTAAAGAATACAGTCTACTTCAATAGTCTCTTTCCAATAGCTCATCACTAGATTAATGCCCTACTTTATGATTGTTGGTCTGTGGATTACATATAAGAGGAGGTGAATTATGTATATATACTTTTTGACCTTTTTAAATTTCTAATGACTGAATTGTCTATTTTAATGAATGACTATGAAATATATATAAAAGGTAATATTAAAATAAACACAAAAATAATAAGAGAAAATAGGGAAAGAAAGACAAAACCAAATTTTAATAGTTAAACCAAACAACTTTGCCTACATTCACTTCCTAGGATCCATTAGGAGTTCACTATTTGCTTCCTTTAATGGGTGAAGAGTAATCCTCCATACATCTTCTTCTTTGTCATAGGTGAAGTGTAGCTCTTATAATCATCTTATTTTATCATGAGTGAAGAGAAAACCTTTTACAACTCTTGTTTAAGGTTAAGAGAAACCATCATAATGTATATTCTAGTAATTTTCCCGATTGCAACAATTACATAATCATATATAACTTAAGATCTTCCTTTCTTATTCACACAAATGAACTAGGGCTTACTATATGTCATACAATGAACAAATGCACTCTTTCGGCTCTCAAAATTCTTATCAATTCTTTTACAACTCAGTTGTAGTATATATATACTCTCAAAACAACAAAATATGCCTGTTAGAGATACAAACTAGTCACTATAATAGGTATTATAATGACATTAATTGACCAATGTACAACATTGATTGATTAGTGTATCAACTAGTGTCGTTGCACAAACTCTTCATACATGACAATATCTTTCTTTTAAGAATAATGGTTGATTAGTATGTCATACTGGTCAAGAGTGTATGTAAAAAATACAGAAACCACTTTAAAATCCTATCATAAGTTAAGTTAACTCCAACATAAGTGGATCAAACCTCCTAAACACAAGTATTTTAAACTCAAGTCATTTTAAAGATCAAAACACTCTTTTGATAAGAATTTAATCCAAATTTATTTTAAAAGTTCGTAAAGAGATATTTTCAATGCATTAAGAGCGTTTTCTTTAAACTCAAACCAAATTTCCTCTTGATTACAAAAAGATGTATGAATTATGATAATGAAATGATTATACAATATTTGATCCCATAAACCATTCAATTGAGTAATATAACATTACAAGAAAGATTACAATAATTTTTACATATAGAATGGCTTTATTTTTTCTTATTATTAGTCCACTTAGCTTAAATTACCTTGTAACTTTATTGAATTATACTTGGTACTCCACTTTGCTCATTTTGATTTTGATCATCTTAGTCTTCCATTGAACTAGATCTTTAACCTTTCTGCTTAAATCTTTAATAAGTTGACTTTTTAAATAACCAAATATCAAAATTATTAGTAGTCAAATATTTTGTTAATTTCAAAATTATACGTTAGAACTCACTTGGTTCAATAATCTCTCCCTATTGACATTACATTTAATGATATTAAAGTAACATATATCATTCATTTATAAAGATCAAGTTTCACTATACTATTTTCTCTCCCTCTTATCAATATTAAAAAGGTTATATGGTAAAAAATAAATAGCTTTACTCTTCCTTTAAAAGAAATCTTGTTTTATGGGTAAAATGTATAAGCGAAGTACTTGTTATGGAAATGAACATTTTTAAAAATGTTTAAAGAATGAAGAAATAATAAGAGAGAGATACAGAGAGGTGAGGGAAGCAAAACAAAGAAAGAAGAAGAGAAGGTGAACAGAGGAGTGAGCGAGCAAGCAAGCAAGCGAGCAAGCACATGGGCTCAGTCCCCTGGGCACATTCTCAGCTCCAACATCGCCGCCGTGATATGGACTCCTCGGTTAAGGTAAATGTTTTCATCCATTTTATACACATACACACACACACACTCTTTCTTGCTTAGTTTAAAGTGAGTTTAACTTTGATCAATTTACTCCATTTCTTCTCACAGATCTCCTTATTTTACCTATTTTTTATCCTTTAATTTCATTTTTTCTCGTTAATTTGTTAGATTTTTAGCACCCAGTTTGCTGCTTTTGTTGCTCTTTGAGTTTCGCTGTTCTTTAATCGTTTGTCACTTTCTTGGAATTGTTGTTTTCTATGATTTTTAAGGGCTAGAATACTAATTGAGCGACATGCACGTAATCCTTCACTCTATTTTGTTTGCCTTTCAAGTTAAAACCCACTAAACATTTAATGCCTAAAGCCTTTTGACTCCCTGTAAGATTCTTACTTTCTTTTACGCTATAGTTTCTTTGCTTGCTACTTTTCTTGTTGGTTAGGAGAATTATGTCTATGAATGAGCTGTAGCTTGGTTTAGCGGAAAAAAAGGGAAAAGAAATAATGACTTTATATCACAAGTCTCTTCCTTTCAAATATATAAATGGTTGTGATATTGTTGATGCTTTCTTGACATGTAGTTTTGGTTTCCCTTAGGGGTCAACCTTCTTGCGGTCTCCTTTCCTTCGTCTCTCGTCAATCCAGAACCATCCCGCCTTTTTCTTTCTCCTCTAAATTCATTCCTCTTCTCATTAGCATAACCTTCAGATGTTAGTTTGTCTGTCACCTATTAAATTCCTTTCTATTGATTGCCTCGTCTAAGAAGCAAAGAATGTACTATACATCCAAGTTAGCTGCCTATGATCTCCTTTTTGGCTCGATACCACCTTAGCACCACTTTAGTTGATGAATGGTGACCTTAAATGGCAACTTATGTCTATAAGAATAGTTATTATCTTTTGCTCTTTAATTGAGTTGGCACAGTCGTACAGTTAATTGGTGAAGAGAAATTGGTTGTGCGGTTGTTTCTATGAACAAACAAATAGATGGGTAAAATTCTGGTCATTAAACAGTGGAGCTTTTCATAAGGTTCTGATTTGTGTTAATTCAGACATAAGTATTTTGTTCGCATAAATTTAGGAATTGCTACTCATTTATATCTAGATGACTTGAGCAGTATTTTTAAAACTGGTTTCTCGTCATCAGTAGTTTGATGTTATATTTTGAAATGCAGGATATGACAACAGCAGTCATTGAAGGAAACGATGCAGTTACAGGCCACATCATCTCGACCACCATTGGAGGGAAGAATGGTGAACCCAAACAGGTTGGGACTTGATAAGGTTCTCCATTTCTACTTTTATCCTTTCCTGTTCATATTGATCTGTTTTTTATGGTTTAATACAGCCCTATGTCTCTTCTACACACTTATCATTTGATGTATGATTTTTTGTGCAACTTGAGCTCTGTTTTAAGAAGATTAAATAAATGCTTATGATGGCTTATGGTCTATAGGAGTTCTTCCATTACATTGTTTCCAATTATTCTTCTAAAAGAACCTACCATTGAACGTGCCCTTAATTAAGTTATTGATGAATTTACTATTTAATTTCTTTCGTAAATTTACAAATTTGTATTTAGTTCTTTCTAATGCTGCTTACAGACAGTCAGTTACATGGCAGAGCGTGTTGTAGGTACTGGATCATTTGGGATTGTCTTCCAGGTATATACAGGAGCAAAAACAGTTAACTCATTCCTTATTGTTTTTAGTCTCTGAAACAACTCCTCTGCAGGCAAAATGTTTAGAAACGGGAGAAACGGTAGCTATAAAGAAGGTCTTACAGGATAGGCGGTACAAAAACCGTGAGCTGCAGTTAATGCGCTTGATGGAACACTCCAATGTGGTTTCCCTGAAACATTGTTTCTACTCGACAACAAGTAACGATGAACTTTTCCTGAATTTGGTTATGGAATTTGTCCCTGAGACATTGTACCGTGTTTTGAAGCATTATAGCACTATGAACCAGAGGATGCCCCTTATATATGTGAAGCTTTACACCTACCAAGTATGGACCTTTGTTTATCTGTGGCTGTATTTTATTTAAAAACCATTCCTTCTTGTGATCTGGGTCTTGAAAGAAAACACATTTCAGATATTTAGAAGTCTGGCGTATATCCATACAGTTCCTAGGGTTTGCCACAGGGACGTGAAGCCACAAAATCTTCTAGTATGCGTTTCTCTGTTACACTTCCTCACTGCCTTCTCTTCTCGCTTTCCTATTAGTTAGTTGACTGGTTATCTTAACCTAGTAATGTTATACAGGTTGATCCTTTTACCCACCAAGTGAAGCTCTGTGATTTTGGAAGTGCTAAAGTTCTGGTAAGCATTTCCATTTGTTTAACTCTGCCTCTTTTAATTTATTACAATAGTAACCTAAATTAATGCAAAAATAAGAATGGCATGTGATATCTGACTTGGACAATTGACTAAAACTCTTAAATTTCTTGCCTTTTAGGTAATTTGTTTAATTTGTTAGGAGCTTTGTCTGCTCTAGTATGGTTCTTACTCATAATTTTGTCATGAGCTATTAAGTTTTCTTTAATAGTTTCAAGTGGCAAAGTATTTGTTTAACAGCATATAGATTCTGAAGAAGCAGTTGAAAAATGTTAAACTGAGTATTAAGGTACTTGATACTTTTGTACTCTTATTGTTGATATACTTTGTATTTTGTAAACCTGTTTTTCCAATATGTTTTATGGGAAGTTATATACAAACTTTCTTGGTGGTTGTATACCTTGATGAACTGTCCTTGTTCCTCTTACCTCTAAATGCAGTATCTTGAAAAGATGCATCTGATTTTTTTTGGTAACATTTAAGAATCTAAGTGGCTTAATTCCCTTTCTTTTTTCCTTGTTTTGAGGATGCATCTGGTGTTTCTGTAACATTTAAGTTAGTTGGCTCATTTCCTCATTTATGGTTAACGTTGGTACTCAGAAGAGTTCTACTATTTTGAAGGATACAATTTGGCAGTTTACGTTGGCTATAATGGAGAAACTAATCAGTCCAAACCACAACATGGATACTTAATGCATGAGAACCTAAATGGGGGAATAGAAATGTTCTAACTGTCAGGGATATGGACAATTTTAAAATATTTATTTCCCTAATTAAACTGTTGTGTTATTCATCTTTTTCACATTTTTCCTTTGCTATTAGGTCAAGGGTGAAGCAAACATATCATACATATGCTCTCGCTATTATCGAGCCCCAGAGTTGATATTTGGTGCAACAGAGTATTCCACATCAATTGATATTTGGTCGGCTGGTTGTGTTCTAGCTGAGCTTCTCTTAGGCCAGGTTTGTGACTTTATGGGAATTTATTTTACTGCGCTATAAAAAGCTATCTGGTTAGCCCTTGCTCCTCCTTTCTTCATTTCATGTTCTATAGTATTTTTGTCCTACAGTCACTTATTAGAAACTATGTCTTTTTTACAGCCATTGTTTCCAGGAGAAAATGCAGTGGAACAACTTGTTGAGATCATCAAGGTGAAGTCATAATACATCTTTTGCTGGAAATACTAAGGTTCAAAGAAACTTACAGGTCACAAAAGCATCCTTAGCCACTCTTTTGTAGGTTCTTGGTACTCCAACTCGAGAAGAAATTCGGTGTATGAATCCCAACTATACAGATTTTAGGTTTCCCCAGATTAAAGCACATCCTTGGCATAAGGTATGTAGTATGCCATGCCTATGATTTCAAATGGCTTCAGTCATATTCCTGATAATGCACAATGAGTTAGTGACAGAAAAATATTGTTGCCACCCTAATAGTTTTTGTTTGAAATAATATTTTACTAGTGGTTAATATAAGAATGATGATGAACAAGTCTCAATTCATAGCTTAAACTGTCTATAGTTAACAAGAACTTAGATTATCTGACAAGAACAGAAACAAAAAAATATCTCTTTGCAAATAGTTGAATTAGGTTTTTTGCAAGTATAGTGACGATATGAAGTCCTCCTTAGTACATGAGTGTGCGCTTATCTATTCTGCAGATGTATGGTTTGTGTGCTTATGCTTATGGGGGGCGTTAAAATTTGGATGTTGCAAAAGCTAAGATATTTAAAGCAATGTTAGAAACACAAACCTAGGTCTGCACATACTAAACTGAGTGTGCATGACTACACATACATACATTGACCACTCTTCTTGGATCACTGTGTTGCGGCTGTGGCTATCTCTGTGCTTGCAGAAAGTTAATTAAATCTGAATTTTCTGTTTATTTTTCATTTGACACATATGGTAATTGTTTCGGAGTAAGCATGTAGTAAATCAACTGTAATTATCATTGGTCCAGGTTTTTCAGAAATGGATGCCTCCTGAAGCAATTGATCTTGCTTCACGGCTTCTTCAATATTCACCTAGTCTTCGCTGCACTGCGGTGAGTTTGTTTCCTTTTCTTGGAGATTCATCGAAGATGAAGTACTTGTAAAATGCAATGCTTCATCATTTACTATTCAGTGAGCACTGGATCAAAACTTATTTGGCATGTCATCTTCTGTTGGGTTGAGACTGCAACTACTCCTTGGCTATGTTCTGAGGTTTCATATTTTATTGGAGATTCATTGAAGAAGTACTTGTAAAATGCAATGCTTCATCATTTACTTTTCAGTGAGCATTGGATCAGAACTTATTTGGCATGTCATCTTCTGTTGGGTTGAGACTGCAACTACTCCTTGGATACGTTCTGAGGTTTCATGTTTTCACTTGATGTTAATGAACTTTATCTTGACTGATATTTTCTTTCCTTGTTATTGCAGCTTGAAATATGTGCACATCCTTTCTTTGATGAGCTTCGTGAACCCAATGCCCGCCTTCCAAATGGCAAATCACTGCCCCATCTTTTCGACTTTAAAGAGGAAGTATGACAAGATTAAATTATTTCTCAACTGTTCATACTTGAACTATCTAAGATATGGAATTAAAAGATTTTGTGTTCACGTGACTATCTCATCTATGTCCTAAGTCCTTTGCTGAACTACAAAATATTTAATTATAAATGCTGACCTTATGGCTTGAGTTCACTGGACTCAATCATCTGATTTGAGCTAGAATTAGTGGGCATGTCTTCTGTAACTACTGAATGTTAACTAGTCTACATATTGGTGTTATGACTGACCACTATCAAACAGCTATAACCTTGGTTGAACTGGTCATGAGGTCGGAACCTCACCATTTCCTTTCCAGTCGCCACACTTGCAGCAGAAAACACTTGACTTTTTATGTTCTCAGCCTCCAGGGTTTGCTGCTTTGGTAACATTTGTGAATCACTCCACATGGTTTGTTGCTCTGTTCAAGCTTCCTCAATTTAATTTTCTGGAGTCATCCATACTGGCCCGGGTCCTGTTCATTCATCTTTGTAGCATGCCTGATTGGGTAGAATACCGGTGCTAACCATTGGTCCTCCTCGTAAGAATGCTTAGATGAAGTTAGGCATAACACTGCTGCTAACTATTGGTCCTCCTTTTATGAAATTAGCCATAATTCTGCTGCTAACAATTGTTGCTTAGGTGACGGCCTGTAAATATTTTTTCGGGAATTTCCTACGTTACCTAACTATGTGTCTGGCCATATCCTTATTTTTCTGCTGTTTTAATGAATACCCTACTTCTTGTCTACCCCACCAATATGAAGGATTGCATTTGGGTAACTTTTGATAAGAATTGGCAATGACATCTATGATGCTTTCTTTCCTGGATGAAGGTTGTGGGTACTGGATGGACACACTTATATTTTCTTTCGTCTTCAATGTTGCAATTATTGTTAGTTAATTCACTTCTTATTTATATCTTTTTGCAGCTGGCCGGTGCTTCTCCTGAACTAATTAATAGGCTAATACCTGAGCACTTGAGAAGGCAAGGCACTCGCAGACAGGCCTTGGCTTCTGGGACACAAAGTTAAAGACATGAAAACCTTGTATGGAGTACTTCCGTGTTGGATCGATGTCAAGTAATGGGGATGCCAAAAGTCAAATCTATTACCAAATGGTTGGGCCTCTAAAGACGTGCACATAGTTACTCTTGAATGGTGATTGTCTATCCTGTTATTTAAACTTAGAAGGTACTAGTTTGGTGCTTCTGTACATTGTTTTGGTTGTAAAGACCCAGAAAGCTAGAAGTATAAAGTGATGCTGCAATTGATGTCTGAACCATTTAGGGGAGAAGACACCCTTTGGGGGAAGCTGAAGCTTGGCGGTTTTCAAGAGTAATGTGGCTTGTTTACGTGAAGATCTATGCTGTTCTTATATTACCCTTTATGCAAATATAAGGTTACATAGGAGGATTAGTTCTCTGAGCTAACTAATATATACGATGAGTAGCAAATATGGGTATATGGATTGTGAGTCCGGATTCTTTGTCCAAGATTACTTTGTCTTATTCTATCCATTTGAATCTTAACTATTCATTTATGCGGAATCTATACAGGATTTACATAAATAGACATAGGGCTTATATAAATAAATGGTTGAGATTCAATGGACATGATAAGAAAGAGTAATCTTGGATAGAGGATCCTGGCTGATGGATTTAATGCTTGGTATTGATGATAGTGAATTAAGGTAGGAGTATACGGGGAGTTGGGACCAAATGATCAAAAGGATCTTAAAGAGTATTATTAGCAACATCAGTGGATGAATAGTACCTGGGTTTAGTTTGCTTATAAATGACTAGTACATATTATTATTACATAAATAAGCTGTACCAATACCCACAAGTCCTTCCACGCCCCAACACCGTCGGTCTTCCCCACTGTCTTCCACTCTTTAACTCCAGTGTTCACCACGCGCATTCAAGTGCGCGTCAGTCTACGCTTCCCACATCATGCTTCCCAGCCACGACGAACGCATATCAACCGTACACCTGTGAGATAAGGATATAGAGAGAGAAGTAGGGTTTTTTTTTTTTTCAGAGAGAGAGAGCGAAACGATACTTGAAGATCTGCTCGAATCGTAAATAAGGTAATGGCCTCCAAACCCTAATCGGGTCTCAATCTCAGTCTCTTTTCATGGTACCAAATTTTACTTCTTCAAGGTTCTTCTGTACATCTATCTATCGTCATATATGAATCTGCTGGTGGTAGGGAGCGAGTAAAGTGTGTACTTGTATTTGTCTTTTACAGGTGAGATTAGATCGAATAAGCTTCTTTGTTTATTGTCGTCTGTTGGGTTAGAGTTGTGATTGATTTGGGTTTGTTGGGGGGCAGAATTGGGGTTTTGGGTGGGAAAAACCCTAGTTTGAGCCTAGTAAATTGAGTCAGATTTGCCGGTGAAGAAATTAGGGTTTTGGGGGTACTTACATGTATGGCTTCGGGGAGTGTAGTAGGAGAGGGAGGAGGAAGTGAAGGAGCAAGGGAGAAGCAGAGATACAGTGAGAACAAGGTTTATACAAGAAAAGCCTTCAAAAAGAACTTTACCAACTTAACCTCCCTCAACACTGCCGCCGCCCCCACCACCACCGCCACCGCCACCACCACCACCACCACCGGTGCTGATGCTACCAATTACAGCGACGTCAATAAGGAGGACATCCAAAGCTTAACAACCCCGACCACCAACGCTAACAATACTGCAGCAACTGCCACCACTGCTACTTTGCTCACGTCTGAAGGTGGCGACGAGGATAATGACCACAGCAACCATGATACTGATGTTGATAACAACAACCAAAAAATTGTTGAGGAAACCTCAATTCAAAATCCAGAATTGCAGCCCTCAACCGCGGACAATGTGAATTTAACGCAGCAACCGCCTGCTTCAGTACTGAATGCGACTCCTGACGATTCTTCAAGTTTGAATAGACAGCCAGTTGTAGAAGTGCCAAATGCTCGAGATGCTCCCTTCAGTGATGGGCCGGCCGAGGAAGTATCAGATGACAGGGTGAAGATAAATTTGGCTTCAAAGTCAAAACAGGAAATGAGAGAGCTGAGAAGGAAGTTGGAGAGTGAACTTGATGTGGTTAGGAGTTTGGTAAAAAGGATTGAGGCTAAAGAAGTTCAACTTGGTGTTGGTGGTTTTAGTAATCCAAAGATATTGATAAATGATGGGGTAAGTAATGGGCTGAAGAGGGTTACTTCTGATGTTGGTTCAGTGGTTGTTCCTCGTGAGAGTACTTCTATTCCTACTCCTACACCTAGGCAGTCTAGGCCTTTGAATCAACTTAGCATATCTGTGCTGGAGAGCCAGAGCATTGGTGAGAATGTGGAGAAAGAGAAGAGGACTCCAAAAGCCAATCAGTTCTATAGAAATTCTGAATTTTTATTGGCCAAAGACAAGTTTCCACCGGCAGAGAGTAACAAAAAGTCAAAGTTGAATGGGAAAAAGCAAGGGAGAGGAGATCTGGGTCATGGGTTTGGACCTGGCACTAAAATTTTCAAGAGTTGTTCTTCTTTGCTTGAAAAGTTGATGAAGCATAAGCATGGTTGGGTGTTTAATACTCCAGTTGATGTGAAAGCTCTTGGTTTGCATGATTACTTTTCCATTATCACACATCCTATGGATTTGGGAACAGTAAAATCAAAGCTGACCAAGAATTGGTACAAGTCGCCTGAAGAGTTTGCAGAGGATGTCAGACTTACTTTTCACAATGCTTTGACGTATAATCCCAAAGGGCAAGATGTTCATATAATGGCAGAGCAGTTGCTGAATATATTTGAAGACAAGTGGCTTACAACAAAGGCAGATTATGATCGTGAGATGAGGTTTGCTCTTAGTTATGACTTGGGCTTTCCCACACCAACGTTGAGAAAGGCCCCTCCATTGCCTCTTCCACCTCTTGATATGAGAAGGATTTTGGACAGATCAGAATCAATGACATATCCACATTTTGACATTAGATCTAGAGCCATTAGTACTACTCCTTCAGGAAGAATCCCTGCGCCGAAGAAGCCTAAAGCCAAAGATCCAAATAAAAGGGACATGACTTATGAGGAGAAACAAAAGCTTAGCACAAACCTCCAGAGCTTACCTTCTGAGAAGTTGGACAATATTGTACAGATAATTAAAAAGAGAAATTCAGCACTTTTCCAACATGATGATGAGATTGAGGTGGATATTGATAGTGTCGATGCAGAGACTCTTTGGGAGCTAGACAGGTTTGTAACCAACTATAAAAAGAGTCTTAGCAAGAAAAAGAGGAAGGCAGAACTTGCGATGCAAGCCAGAGCTGAAACTGCACAGAATGTCCAGGAGAAGGTAAAGTTACCATATTACCTTAGCCTTCAATTATTTTAGGAAGGCAAGTCTTCAATTATTTTAGGAAGGCACAGTGGCTAAATGTTTTTTTTTATGTTTTTGTTTCTTTGTAGACTTTGGCAGCAGTTGTTGCAGATACTGCAAAACAAAACAAAACAGGTGAAATTGACTAGGTTATGTGATCCAATGGAACTTCTTATATTCTGTTCGATTTTCATTTGACAGTTTTCTTACCTTTTGGTAGATGAAAGAAATGTTTCAACTTCATCCCCTGTTCAAGATGGAAAAGAGGGAGATGATGGGAGTAGGTCTAGTAGTTCAAGTAGCTCCAGCAGTGATTCTGGATCTTCTTCAAGCGGTATTTTGTGTGTTTATTTAGTTGTTATATTATACTAGTCTCACAAGTTGGTATTCATGATTTTTTTTTTGTTGGTTTATGGATTCCCTTTTTTGCAGATACTGATAGTGATAGCTCCTCAGCATCTGGATCTGACGTAGGGAATTAAACTAAGGGCTTTGGTAGTTCAGGTAAACCTACTTTGCTATGCTTGCTACTAAGATCTGAAGCTACTTTTGTTTTGTATATAGTTTGTAATGTTTTTTTGTCTTATGATAGGTATCAACTATGAGATTGACTGTATAGGCATTATTCGCTTTCTCTCATGAATTGACCATTTAGTGAGTAGATAGTGAAGATTGTGATTATGCTATGTTAATAAAGATTTGCCATAAGTAATTGGAATAATTGATTGTGAGAGCCAAATTTATCGAAGTAATTGTGTTTTGTTCAAGAACAGATAATGAAAGGTGTCATAGTGTTTCTACTTTAATTTAATGCTCAAATAGATAGTCTATGACATAGAATTTTGACCAGCGTTTTGGATTCAGAAGAACTATATACACGATAGCAGTTTCTAGGTTTGGATAACCTTGTAATTGGGCAGAGGTATGGTTATGACTTTGGATCTTTTAATTGCTTATATAGAGTATAAGATGGAATCGGGATTTTCAGTGTTCATATATTGTTGTTGTTGTTCTCATAAGCGTGTGTTGTTTGCTGCTTTTTGAAGGTTAATAGTGTTTAATGACAGTTCTATGTTATATTATGATACTTGGGAATTGACTTGTGTATACTTGAGTATAAGTAAAAGAAAGAAGCTCCTACAAAGAAAAGATATTGCATAAAATTTGTTATGGAATTGGTTTATCATTACTGCAGATCTCTTACATGTTCACCTCTTGCAATGATACTGCTGCCATGTGAAATAAAAACGGGCTAAAACTCTTGCACAATGTAGAAAATATGCTGCGCTAAATATTGTATAGCATCAAACGAATACTACACACTTCTTATTTAAGTGTTTGTACCTTTGTTTACTGTGCAAATGTTGTTACGGCTACGGCCTGAAACCTTGTTGAATAAGGTTCTACAGTGGCTTCATATCTGGAGTCATTAGGCTCTTGTTTGTCATTAATTGGTGTTTATCCTTAATTTTCTTTCAAACGGTATTTAATTCTCATTTTAGATGTGATCATAACATAGACATATAAAATTTAATTTCAAGTTCTCACATCTGTCTGTTTCTAGGTTGTGTTTTAAAGTTTATGGAAGAGCAACTCTCTTTTGGCTTTATGCTTTTTTCCCTCAATACTATTTCTGTGTGTTTTTCTGCATGAGACCTTTCTTTTTAAAATAAAGGGGAGATGCTGAGAGAATGCTGTTTATCATATATTAAGAATGAATTATTTATAAATACATCATATGCCAAAAGTTTTGGTTGGATGCCCTTGTAATGGGACTTGTGGTTAGTTTCGTTTTTTGTTGGAGGGGAGTGCAAGTTACTGGCGTGAAGTAACACCCCTGCCTAATAACTAACAAAACAGTATACATGTTACTTTTAGGAAGTTCATGGTGTTTTTATGACTTTTACAGAACAAAGACCATGAAAAAGCTGTAACATGGGTCAGAACATGATGTATAATATATACACTTCCATGTCATGTCCCTAGTCCTTTCTCCACTTCTGTTAATGCTAACTAACTAAATAAAGTGAAGTCTTATGCACTGTTTTGAAGTGGTGATTGGTGAGAGCATTAACAACAAAATCTTCTCTTGATGTATGTTTGCAGACTGCTGATTGTATAAATCTCCTATCAAAATCAACGAAGGATCACATCGATTAAAATGCAATTTTATATGCTATAATTTTTAGAACTGTAGGTTATAATTCAAGCATGAACTAAATGGAAATGGCTCATTTGAGTTGCCTTGTAATGGCCTGAATCACACGCAAGCTGGGTAATTTGCTGATGGTTTTGGTTTTTTAAGCATTTTTGCTTTCTAAAAATTGTTTTTCAGTTAACTGCTGCCCTTCTGGCATTTTATTGTCTGTTATATTTGTTATCCTAATAGTTTGTACTTCACATATGGACTAACTAAACATTGCGTCTTTTAGCGTCACATAGCTGTCTATTCCATAAAACATTACACAAGCATACGTTGTGAATTATTTTCAAGTTATTTAATGGTTTGTTCTTTGATAAGCGTACTACTACTCATAAGTTACCACAATAATGACTTGTTTCTGCTGTCAGTTGTCAATTAAGGTATCTATGTGGCTTTCTTCTGACCCGGTATTTGATGTTAGCAAGAAATAATCATAATTTTTTCTATTTGACCGACATTTTACCTGATCTTGGATATTAACAGGAAAAAAATAATATTTTTTCTACTATTTGACTGATGTTTTACCTTTTCTTTACTTTGGCAGCTATCTGGAATTATAGGGTAGACGCTGATCCCAAATTTAGTGATCTGATGAGCCCCAGACCACGTCTGCGGTTAGGAATCTGCTTTTGGTGTACAGAAAAGATTGCGAGACCAGTTGTCCTACTACTGCAATTGGGCCCTTGTTTCGTGTATTGTTGGGACTGGTTTATTGAATCTACGAGTTGCTTAGTTATCTGATCAGAAATTTGTATAATATCCTGTAGGATTTGGTTCTGATTAGATACAGATGGTTTGGTTTCCTAGGCACGTGTAAATGGCTAACTAAAGCTACTGCTGTAGTTTCAGTGACACATTCTGTTGATTTTGTGGTAGCATATTCAGGATTTATCTTAATACAAAAAGCAAAGTGTGTAATTCAAGCTCATTAAATTAGAATTGATTCTCAGAAGTTTGTGCTCTGGTCAGCTGTAGGGTTCTGTTTGAGAGTTAATCCTTGCCGATCTTTGTTGTGCAGAAAAAGTTGTTCAAGATAAAGCATTTACCCATTTCATTAATCTTATGTTTTCAATTTCTAAAGAGCAAGTCCATAATATCCTAATGCTAACAACCCTGAAGACACCGTATATGGATCTGACTCATTAGGGCGATTCTCAAATGCTTCTCGCAGGGATCTCCTCTTAAGGATCCATTCTCACAAGATAACCTTGTACAATTTGGTTTGGATCAAAGAGGTCATTCCCAGAGCTTCTATAACTCTATGGCTCAAAATTGATCTCCTAGGTTATTAATTTGTTCGTAACATTTCTTTAAGAAAAGATGGGCTAAGACATGGTCGTGCTATAGGTCATGTTGCCATTTGAATATTTTCACCACCTTGTAGTCTCTCTTCAGCTTCATTGGTAGGTAATACATTTTGTGGAAAACTAATCTATACGTTGTCTTCTAAATTGGTATTTTATAGTCGGTTCCATATGCTCTTAGAGAATCATCTAGCTTTAGTGATTAATCATTTAGCATAATCTACAAACTAAGGGATGTGACTAAATGCCTATACAAAATATAATCTTTTGTCCAGGAAGTAGTCATCCATGTCTTCTCCATCTAAATCCTCCATATTTGAGTTCTTTAATAAAGATAGATGGTCAATTGCTAGGTTTTCTAGTCCTCTTTTATCCCTAAACTCCAAATCAACAAAAGCATCCATCTACTCAATCATAGTTTAACATCTCTTTTTGTAGTAAAGCTACCTTATTGTTGAATGGTTTGTGAAGAGAATGAGTTTAGACAATATAAGACACTATATGAATTTATCCAATGCGAATATTATAATCGAAAGTTCCTTTTTAGTGGTGCTGTAATTTTTGAGCATTCGTTAAAAGTTTCAATGGCATAGTATGTGTGATGGGCCTCGACCCAGCCGAGACTACTGCTACGGATCAGATTAGCAACGTCACCAGGAAATCTACGCGTGAGAGGCAACAGTCCGTGGTCCTCAAAGGCCGGCATGAAATCTTCTGTCCCCAAATTTGTGTACCAACCCTGTCCCATTAGATCTAAGCCATTTATTTGTGTAGGTCCTACATAAATAGATGGCTTAGATC
>JANIJF010000009.1:9874220-9885246 GCA_024520955.1 Erythroxylum bequaertii
CCGCCCTTGCTTCAAAGAGAATGTAATTCCTATGTAGTTTTTCCAACATGCCACCTCGTTACTTGTGGTGATATTCCAAACATGCAATGTACCATCTTCTGAGCATAGCTTCACATATTGGCCATTTATGGTAAAATTTGCCTTGACAGTTGTATTTTTAGATGGTTCCATAACAAACACATGGCTTCTCTACAACATAGGCATCAAGAACAGAAGTATTGTTGCTTGTTGTAGTCAGAAGCATTAACTTGCCATCATTGTTGAATTTTGACTTTGCAAAGGCACTCACAGCTTCTCCTTTATTCGTATACTATGTTAATTTTGCATCTTCATTTAAATCTACTTCACCTTCATCACCCACTATAACAGTATCTGCATCAACTTGGTTAGTTGTTTCCTCAACACCAAGAATATCATCAAGTTTTGAGCCAACAAGTTCCGTAACCCTTAGTAGTTGCTGGTTAATCTTTTCAGCTCCCTGTGCTGTTATTTTAGCCTGTTGTCCTGTTGCTTCAGCCTGCTATTCTTGTGTTCTGATTTATTGTTCAGTTTTTTTCAGCTTGCTGTTTAAGTGTTTCTATTTGTTGTTCAGTAGTGTCACTTTATGGTGTGCCAAAGCATCCACTTCCTTTCACTTTTCTTCATCTTCTACTCTCTTATCTTCTCCCCTTATCAAACTCTTCATGTCTTGAAATATCTGAGCACCGTTTGCCAATAGGTTCAAAGGTTCTAATTGATCTTTTAATAAGAGCTGCCAACAGTCCCACCACACATAAAAGCACTTTCTCGGCAGTAGTATCTGTTGAATTTGAGGAATCAAGATCAGAATATGAATTTTCAGCAAATAATAATCACCATAGATTTTCTAATTACTGAAGATGCTCTGCCATTTGGCATGGAGATCACCAGCAAAGGAAAAGCCGCTGATAAAATCTGTTTCTTGCATTCTTTTCTTGAGTGAATCTCAAAATCTTTCTCTAAATATGTTTACTATGTTTAACATCATTCCATTTGCCCATATGAGGTTATTTAGGAGATTGTATAGCACATCTTGCTTTGAAGTTTTCATATTCATTTCCTGAACCTCAAAATTGTGGATCCTGATTTTCCAAATATCCTTTTCTACTTTTTGCTTCTTTGATGGAAGTAGTCCTATTGTTTCTCTTTCTGGACATATTTTTGTTTTCATTTAAAGACAATTCTTATGTGAAGTTATTCTCTGTACATTCATCTTGACATTCCAAATTCATTTTCTTAACCTTACAGATAGTGGATCTGGATTTTCCAAATACAACTGAAAGCTACAAGCTCTACTCACAGGCATTCTACTTAGCTTAATGTTCCTCTTTGTAGAGATGAAATGTTGTACACATGTGCTGACGTCTGAACTTATTTGGATCCTGATCTTTTTCAATGTAGAGGGTAATAGCAAGTGATATCAAGGAATGCGTGTGTCGAGCCCCTGATACACCATATGATGGTATTTTTCCTTTTCTTTCATAATGTGGGGGCCTTTATAACTATGTTCTTAATAGTTGAACTGTACTGGGAAAAGTCAAACCAAAGGGACTAAATAGTATTATGGTGTTAAATAACCTGATAATGCAGTCATTTCAATTGGTTTCTATAATTCTTGAAACAGTGTCAGTGCTGATTATGGCAAGTATTTTCAGCAATTCTGTCCAGAGTCATGACAATGCTGTAGTTTAAGGTCATATCACAGAGACCTGTAACTGCCTTTTAACATTTGCAGGTTTTATTTTCCCATTGTGGCATTATAGTTTTGCAAGTGCTTCTGCAGCTTTTACTGTGTTATGGGGGCCAATGTTTTGGATTTTTTTCTGGTTTTATCATTTTTTCAGGCGTAAACCGAAACTTCGTATTTACCAAAATTATGGTCCTTCTCAATATGTCATGCTGGGAGAAAAGTGTGAAGTTTAATGCCATCTTTACTTGCCTGAAATGATTTGATGTCCTAGAGCTTTTTGAACACTGGCTTACGCCCAATGACAAATTTAAGTAAATAGTATGAGACAGGTTGTTTACCATTTTCTAATACGTGAGAGAGTGAGATGATTGACTTCTAGTAATTTTTGATAACTATTTTTATATCATGTGATTTAAGCCTGTTCCCAATTTACTTGGCTGATTGGTCTCTATCAGCATTATATGATAAATGGAATTATGAGGTTTTAGGAACATAGTTCAAAGCGGATTTATTATTTCGCGTTTGGGGGAAAACAAAATTTCTAAGCAAGATAGCTTGGCTTTCTTAAAACTGTGATTTGAATTTCAGCAAATTTGTATGCAAAGGGGGTAATTGATACCCTTAGCAAATTATGATGAATCACTCTTCTGCTTTGCTGAATATAACAATTATGTGCTCTTGGTTCATTGTGTTGATTGTGTCATGGATGCTGCGCATAAAACCTTTGAAATGTTGTTTACGCTTTGATGCTTCAAGTACATAATGTTTCTACTCTTTTATAACACATCTCTGTATCTCAACTACAAAATTACAGAGGCAGCATACTCAAATATTCCAATGACTTCATATGAGCTTCCTGATGGGCAGTAAGCTCCTTACAATTCGATATACCTCAGTTTGATATATTATGGTTAGCTTTTCAACTGCATTGCTTCTGTTTGTTATTTGAATTCTCATTTGCATATCCAAATGCTAATCAGGACTATCGAAATAGGAGCTGATAAATTCAAGATTCCAGATGTTTTATTCAGCCCATCTCTGGTTCAGGTTTGTGGCTTACTTATTTTAACCTATATTTATTAGAAAATCTGACATGTAATCCAGAATTGTTTTTGACTAACTCATAAGCTTTTCTGCGGATGGTCAATCAAGAATCGAACCCTAAGAAGTAAGCTGAAGTATGCATAATCTCTTCTGTTAGTGAGTGATGGGGAATATTTCTGAATATGCTTGTACATGAATTCAGAGGTTTTTATGGTTATCTGTTTCCTAACTTGAAAGCTCCACGGGTTTTAAGTTGTAACATGCTCATGTAATTGCAAAGAAGCTTTGAATGTTACCGTGAATCATCAATCCCTGATGTTTAGGGCTACCTTTGTTTGAGTTTACTCACTGAATCTAAAATACTTTTAAATGATCTGCTAATTGTGAATTCACATTTATTCACTGAATTTTTGAAATGTTTATGTTGGGAAGTTTTCTTTAAGCATCTTTTGGCTATGCTTCTTCTGAATCTGTATGTCAGACAATTCCCGGAATGGAGAATTTTGCGGAGATCACTTCTTACATCCGTGGTTTGCCACAAATGGTAAAAATTTATCTGTATAATTTGTTCCTTTCTTGGACATAAAAGTAATTGGGTTTCTCCTCTCCAACTTCCATTTACTATCTTTTTATTCCTTTCACAGGTTTTGGAAAGCATTAACAAGTGTGATGTGGACATTCGGAGAGAACTGTTTAGCAGTATACTGGTAACACATTGTGATTTCCGTTTTTCCTTCCCTTTAATTTCTGAATTCTTACATGGTGGACAACTATTTATGCAAACTTCTCAACATTTTTCCCCTCTTCCCTTCAACACCCCCCTCTTTTTATCTGAAGTACTACATATCACTATTGTTGATTAAGTGTCTCAATTAATTTTTCAGATTCAAATAAGTGGTATTTATTTTTTCATAATAGTTGCCTTTCAGCCAAAGATGACAAAAAGACTTCCCTTTTAAAATTCCATGCAGTAAGTGTATGGTGAAAGATAATCATGTTACTAACTACAATCTAGAAAGGAAGGATCTACATAAGCACCTTGGCAAATCATAAATATGGGGAGTTCTTGGGATGCATGGATCTCTTGCCTTAATTGTTTCAAGCATTCGGATATTCTGTTTGTGTTCAGATGGTGCTTTGTGGGGTGCTTATGGTTTACACAATCATGATTGCTAAATTACTGGGTTTGGCTTCTGGAATGATTGGATCTTTTTCTTCTCATCTTTGTTACAGCTTGCTGGTGGTACAGCATCAATGCAACAGTTGAAGGAGCGGCTAGAGAAAGATTTGTTTGAAGTACAATACTTTTATTCCTCCTCCTTTTGTTGTCTATAAATATTATCGTTACATGATCAATATGCTCCTATGTTTGCATCTTGACCAATTCCACGCTATATGGTTGTCAGTATTGATGGTTTTATTAGCTCCTGAAGGAAGCTTGCACGTGATTGATACTGTCTGTCTTGTCTCCTATGTGTAGCATCCCAACCTTTAACTAACTTTTAATGCCGCTAGCTAGGTACATAAATTACTTCTCATGTGTAAGGAAACATGTGCTTACTACTTTGTTGCATCCATATAAGTACAAAAATATGTCTGCTTAGCAAATGTGCTTGTGCAATGATATGGAAGTCTCTTCACTTGCGTTATAATACATGGTGATTCAACCATTTGAAGGAATCACCTCAAGCTGCTAGAGTCAAAGTGCTGGCCAGTGGAAATGCAATTGAAAGGAGATTCAGGTTTTTATCTTATTTCTCCGCCTCTCCTTGCTCTCATTCTAGAAACTCATCACTTGGTATGATTTGTTTTCTCAACAACAGTTTAATGCCACATTTGAGCAAAAACCATAGTTATATGCTGTCCACTTTTACGGAAAGTTTGGAGCATGGCTTTGTTGTAGATGATATTAATTGTTAGAAATTTTGGTGAACTAGGACGTTAATCTCTTAAGGTAAAAAGACTTTGTCTGAGCTTCTGCATCTGACGCATACTGTTTTCTGATCATGCTTTTTATTGCATTCTTTACTGTACCCACCTCTAAATGTCTTAACTAAAGTGCGTCCATATAGTTGAAATCAACTTGAAATACAGCTAGACACATTGCATGTGTGAATGTTAGTACAAACACCAAGCTAATACCTGTATCTAGAAATGTGCCTACTGTTTTCTTTACTGTTTCATATCATCGCCTAACATATTTGTTCTGTAATTATGGAAGTGTTTGGATAGGAGGGAGCATATTGGCATCTCTTGGTTCCTTTCAACAGATGTGGTTCTCCAGAACTGAGTAAGTTGAATTCGGGAATGTCTTTATAGCATGAGCTGTTTTGCTAACCCCTATAAGTAAAAAGTGAAAAATCTTTTAAATAGGATTGGTTAAAACATGAGAAAGCAAGATATAACTCTGAAAATATCCGCATGGCAGATATGACGAGCATGGAGCTTCTTATGTACAAAGAAAATGCCCTTGACACGCCATGTGCTGAGGAGATGGCTGCAAAAATCAAATCGTCTCAGTTCAGTTGGATATGTTTATTGATTGTAAAGCCATCAAATCTCGTTAAATCATTCTCCTATTATACTTTGATGTAATTTGCCCCAACACTTGTTACCCAGTTCAGCTTAGGTTCTACATCAAGTTTCAGTACCTAGACCTCATATCCTAGGTTAGGATTACATTTATTCCGGCAGACATTTTTCATGACTTTTACATTTATTCCGGAAGACATTTTTCATGACTTGCAGACTTGTGGTTCCTAACTTAACTAACCTGTAGCATCATCCATTCAGGATCATTGGTTATTTTGTGATTGTTGGGAAAAGAGAAAACCCCAGATGCTGTTATAAGGTGATTACCTTGTTGCGTGTAAAGATCAAAACAATTAGGGTTTATGATTTGGGAAATTTAGAAATAAAAGTTCAGCTAAGAAGACAGGGAGGAGAGAAAGAAGGTCAAGAATCTGTTATTCATTCCAAAAGTAAGTACAAGCTGCTTATTGGGTTAGACTTATAACATCCTAACATCGTCATTGCTCAGTTACATAAATTCATTAAGCCGAGCAATACGATTGAGAACTTCAATCTGGCCATCTGTTTATGGATGGTAATTTGACAATATTGCTAAAGGTAATCCTTAAGTTAGTGATAGGATCTTTATCACTAACAATAGTGACATGCATATCAGAGTTTGTATACGTAAGTTATATAAACAATTGAGCTACTTTAGGAGCATTGTAAGGATGATTCAATGGAATAAGATGAGTGTACTTACAAAGACGATCCACTGCAGTCATGATCACCAAATATTCATAAGATTTTAGAAGACCGTCTATGGAATCCATAGTAATGTCAGTCCAAACTTGATGAGAAATGAGCAAAGGTTGTAGAAATATAGGAACAATCAAACCTAAGAATCAACTAAGTTAAAGAAATATGGGTCAAAAGTATATTTTGAATTTGAGCGTTCAGTAAAATACAACTTGAACCTTAATGTTTTGAAGCATTCAAATTGAACTTTAACATTTAAAACGTTCAGAATAGATTCTAATTGGATAGAAAATTTGATAAAGCTAACTCTCCGTAAGTTAAATGTCATGTTGACGTTGACATGGAATTAATTTTATTTTAATAGAAAGTAGGTCTTATTATCACATAATTAGTTTTTTTAAAAATTAATCCAAAAGTGATCTCAGTGCTATGTGACAGTGGACTACTATTATACATTTCAAACAGTAAATCTTAATTATCAATTTGAATGTTTTAAAACGTTATAGTCTATTCTATCCTTTATTGTAAACATTAAAGTCCATAATGCACTTTTAGCTAAGAATTTATAAGCAACTCACAATATCTTTATATTTCATTTTTTTACTTATTACAGATGTAACAAATTAATTTGATATTTTTAGTTTATAACGTAATATATATTACTTTTTACCACGAGGTGTGGTGTGATAGTAGCTCACCTCGTTCCTTAACCATGTGGTGGGGGGTTCGATCCCCCCCCTCATGAGAATGGAATGCATTTCTTAGTTAGTCATTTACTGCTTAGTGCGAGCTCCCTTGACAATGGGATTAGTCTCTACATCCGACAGAGATACCCTGGTTGCACAAAAAAAAAGTATGTTATTTTTAAAATTTATCGTTTTCTAATGAAAATTTTCAAATTGAATGAATTGTGAGTCAAACTAATTTCAAAAGTTAAATTTAATTTTTAATATTACAACTAAAATTTCAACCAAATTCCATCAGTGCATTTACAAATATACCAAAGTTAAATTAACCAGCTATTTACTGCTTAGTGCGAGCTCCTGTGGCGAAGGGATTAGTCTCTGCGTCCGGCAGTACTCTAGTTGCACCAAAAAAAAAGTATATTACTTTTAAAATTTATCGTTTTCTAATGAAATTTTTCAAATTGAATGAATTGTGAGTCAAACTAATTTCAAAAGTTAAATTTAATTTTTAATATTACGACTAAAATTTCAACCAAATTTCATCAGTGCATTTACAAATATACCAAAGTTAAATTAACCAGCCATTTACTGCTTAGTGCGAGCTCCTGTGGCGAAGGGATTAGTCTCTGTGCATCCAGTAGGAGTACTTTAGTTGCACCAAAAAAAAAAGTATATTACTTTTAAAATTTATCCTTTTCAAATGAAAATTTTCAAATTGAATAAATTATGAGTCGAACTAATTTCAAAAGTTGAATTTAATTTTTAATATTATGACAAATTTCAACCAAATTGCATCAACGCATTTACAAATATACCAAAGTTAAATTAACCAGAATACGGTGAAAAAGAAAAGTCCTCTATTTTACTAGGATCTCACAGTTGGACTAAGTAATCCCTAAGATCTTCCAGTTGGCATTCCTCGTTTTGTTATGATCATCGACTCCTTGAAATGATAGCAAGCAAGTTAAAACTGGTATGCATGGTTAAGTTCTTACTAAACGAAACTTAAATAGAAAATCTATAAGACAACCTTTGTTATCTGTGCACCATTCAAATTCAAGACGAAAGAGAAAGCCAGTTCATGTTCTTCCTGATAATCGGCAGGTCAAGGTTGATCCGTAGCCAAAACTTGCCCTCCTAATTAATGAAATATTCACCCAGGTATAGGTGCCCTTGAAGGTAGGAGACCATGGATTTGCTATTGGTACCAGAAAATGGAAACTCAATCTCGAAATCACCACAGCTTATACACAAAAGACAGAAGGGTAAGGCATGAGAATAGATCCAGGTTGATTTACACTATCTTTGATATTTGCCAATCACTTCCAAAAGCATTAAAATATTCATCTTCAGCAATAGCTGGTTTATCATGAGCCGAGTAAATGAGAGATCCCAAGAATGTGCTTACCAAAAAGAATCTCTACCATGTAAATGTTGGTAACACATACGATGGAATTGCATCATACTTTGATGCGAGGGATTTTACAGCAGATAAGTCTGCCCTGTCGCCGAAACCGCCAACTCCAAGCTCTGTTGCGTGAATCCCACCGGTTATAAATGCTGACTGGATTCCAGCAACATTTGCACCTTTGATGTCATGGAAAAGTGAGTCACCCACAGCAATAGTGTCAAAGGCATCAATACCAGTCATGGCCATGGCTGATTTGTAAATCATCTGCAAGGTAACAAGAGCATGGACTTAACAAAATAGTAAAGAATACCTAGATATCAAGTGCGCTAATCTTGAAAAGATTCAAATCTGCCATATATAGACTGATGGGTTCAAATAGACGTGTGGAGGATCGTTATGTATCTATAAAGCCATGTAAAATATCAAAAGAGAAACTAGTGGTGGTCCACTCCAAAGCATATACATCCTTATGAAAGGCTGTTTTGTATACGTGCGCAGAAAAGTAGGCGAGAAAGATGGAGTGAAAATGGCAAATTAGATTACAGTACCTCACCAGGCTTCCCCATCCATTTCACTTCACCCCCAAGTTTCTCGTACTTGGCAGCCAATGTACCTGACACAATTGACGAAACTTACATCAAACCAATAGCAGCTGAGGAAAAAGTGTGAACTATCAGAAATGAAAATGGAAATAAAAATAATATATCTTGCTGCATAGTCAGAAAAGAATAAATATCAACCTTGCCAATAAAATAGAAAGTAATGATCGAGGAAAAGCAGCAAGAAATTAATCACGGCTGAAGAGTAACATGCTGTAGCTTGATTACCAGTAACTATATCCCAATCAAATTACAGCCAACTTCAATGACTTTGATTCTCACAAATTGATCTATTTTCATCTTCAATTACCAAATGAAGCACGCATATGTAGGCTTGTTAAAAGCTATTTCATAAACTTTGGCCAAATACATTAGAATAAGAAGCATTGCTCAAGATAATATGGCAAAAACCATTTACCAGGCATGACTCGCAGCTCTCTAGCTTCAACAGTCACAAAGTCAGGATTGGCTACCACCATTGGAATTCTTTTAGCTGCACAGTGTTCCAATATTTGTTCAAGATGTTCAAGACTCATGGGGCAAGTGGCACCAGAAGATTGCCCCAGGGCTTCTGTACCATGAACCAGTACAAACTCAGCCTGTTCAACCCTTTCCACAACTTGTAGGCCTAGGCCCTGGTAACATTAAGAAAACTGTTTAAAAAAAAAAGGATACTTCAATTAAGCAAATTTAAATCTCCCTTTTTTCCTTTAATTGTTAAGCATTCTATACAATAAGTGCACAAAAAAGTATTACATTTCAGAACAGAACAATGCCAATTGAGCACATAGAACTAGAAAAACTTCTGTTTATCTCCAAATTAAAAGAAAATAAACCCCTCAATATAAACTTTGATGAAAAAATTAGCAATGATGCATGCGGCAGATACCTCTAGAGATATGGCACCCCGGTCGCTCCAGGTCATATGAATGCAAGATCTTCCTAAAGTCGCAAACCAATCATCATCTCTCCTACACGTACCAGAATCATTCAATTGAAGGTGTTGAAACTAAGCACTAGCTAGTTTTAATTTCTCCAAAAACCTACTGGCTTTGCTGTTTAAGAGAACATCTATGCTTGAATTTAACTATAAGTTATTATTACACCTATAAAAGGTATAATAGTCCTTAGACTTTTGAAATAACTACAAAGAGTATTTATTTGAAGAAAGCAACATTATATATATGCATCTATGTGTATGGTTGCTTCTTCTTCTTTAATTGAAAAAGAGAGTACAGGAAAAAAATAAACGAAGGATTCTGCAATTAAAGTTGACGATAAAGTTCTTTAACTGATCTTGTTTAACATTTTCTTTGTTATTATATTTTTATCATGTTTATTTTCTAACATTGGTATTAGAGCAGGTTAAATTTTTTTAATTTTAAATGCATGCATATTGTTCTTATTTAACAAGTTTTCTATACGGTTTTTGAGAAATTGTTTAATCTAACTCCCTAATTGTCTACCGCAGTTGGGTTTGCATCTGTGTTTTTTATTTTTTGTTGTATCCATATACTGTTTGTTCCATGTTTGAAAAATAAAAAAAATAAAAACAAAATTTGTTTTTCCATCTGATTGCGTCTGCCTGCGTATACTGGACTTGTATTTACTGAACTAGATAGGAGACATTTGTCTTGTGGGTTTGTGTATGTTTATTGCATCTGCCTATGTTACTTACTCTTGTTTGAAAGCCTCTCACATATGTACTGTAGCTTTGATGTGACCAATAAACATTTGAGTTTATGGTCCAAGGCTCCGAGGCTACTGTAAACAATGGCAAAACCAGCGGCGTTTTGCTGCTGGTGATTATGGGTTGGTGACGCAACTGATTTGGCGTCACCACCGTGCAACACCGCTGGGTGAATACTCACCCAAATATTTCTTTTTTTGTTGCATTGTTGATGAACATAGATTAAAAAAAAACGAAATACAGGAAGAAGAGGAAGAAGACTTTTGCTCTTTCTATACGGAGAGGCACGTGTTGTTTTGTCTAAATCATTGCATTAGTTAAGCATTGGTTAACCAACAAAGAGTCACGTGTAAAGTTGAATGGTTTTTGTTTTATTATTAATGTATTGCATCGTTAAAGAAGACAAATGAGGTTTTTGTCTTGTTATTAATGTATTAAATCATTAAAGAAGACAAAAGTCTTAATAAATAGGTTTTTAGATATATGTTTTAAAATAAATGTAATATAAAAAATAAAAAATTGACACAAACTAATTAAGTTAGTTAAATTAGTTTTTAATTAATATAAAATATTAGAAATTATTATTATTGTTTTAATACAAATAAACTAATTTGTTTA
>JANIJF010000009.1:9905578-9927298 GCA_024520955.1 Erythroxylum bequaertii
AAAAATGGTTTGTAACTTTTATTGATGATCATACTCGGTTATGTTGGGTCTATTTGATACGTGAAAAATCTGAAGTTGCTCAAATCTTTCAAAACTTCTATACCATGGTTGAAACTCAATTTCAAACATGCATTGGTATACCTCACTCGAACAATGGTATCGAGTATTTTAATGAAGTCCTTGGGAAATTTCTTAAGTCTAAAGGCATTGTTCATCAATCTACGTGTGTTAACACTCCTCAACAAAATGGTATCGCCGAGAGGAAAAATAAACATCTACTAGAAGTTGCTCGGTCTATTATGTTTTGACTGCATCCTACTTAATTAACCGAATGCCTAGCCGTGTTTTACATTATGCAACACCCTTAGATATATTTACACATTACTTTCCTAAGAATAGACTTTACTCTACTCCTCCTCTTCGGGTGTACTGCATATGTTCACAACTCAAATCGGGGAAACTCCAAACTAGATACGAGAGCTAAAAAATGTCTTCATTGGGTATGCTCCTAGTCAACGAGGTTATAAGTGCTACAATCCGTTAACTCAAAAAATTGTTGTCTCCATGGATGTCACATTTTTAGAACATTAAAAAAAAATCTTCAAGGGGAGAACTCTAATGAAGCAGAAAATTTTTGGTTACTCCTAATCCCCTACCCACGATCATTATTCATCACAATATAATTTCTGATAATGAAGCCAAAGATACCTCTACAAATCTGTCCATGCCAGGAAATCCTGATTCATCCACAAGGGGAGAAATACTATTGTCCGCTCCTAAGGAACGGAATACTGAGCTTCGTGTTTATACTAAGAGAAAGACTCAATTGAGTAGTAGAGAACAACCTACAATGCACAGCCTCTCAAATCCCTCGGAGAAGGAACCTGGGAACAATTCAGATAACCCTTATGCTACTTTACCCCTTATTGTGTCTAGTAATGACCAACATATACCTACTGACCCAAAAATTACAAATGATATTCCAACTGATCTCTCTGTTGATAATTACCTACCCATAGCATTTAGAAACGGGAAACAAGCTTGCACTAATCATTCCATATCAAAGTATCTATCTTATGGAAAACTATCACAAACACATAAATCATTTATCTTTAAAATCACTAATCTGTTTGTGCCAAGAAACATTCAAGAAGCACTTCAAGATCCAGATTGGAAATCAGAAGTTATGGAAGAAGTAAATGCTCTTGAGAAGAATAAAACTTGGGAACTTGTGAACTCTCCTAGAGATAAAAGGTTGGTAGGTTGCAAATAGCTTTTCACTATTAAGTCTAAGGTCGATGGTAGTGTGCAAAGGTTGAAGGCAAGATTAGTTGCTAAGGGATTTACTCAAACCTATGGTATTGACTACCAAGAGACAATTGCTCCTGTTGCAAAGGTAAATACAATTCGAGTATTGCTATCCTTGGTTGTAAATTTTGAGTGGACTGCACATCAACTAGATGTAAAAAATGCCTTTCTTAATGGAGACCTAAAAGAAGAAGTCTTTATGAGCTTACCCCAGGTTTTGAGGATACCTATAGGAGAAATAAGGTGTGCAAGCTAAGGAAACCATTATATGGACTGAAATAGTCCCTTAGAGCATGGTTTGAAAGGTTTGGAAGGGTTGTGAAGAACTACGGCTACTGTCAAAGCCAAGCTGATCATACAATGTTCTACAAGCGATCTAAGGTAGGTATGCAATCAATTCTTATTGTTTATGTTGATGACATTATCATAACAGGAGATGATATATCCGAAATAATAGAGTTGAAGAAGAGATTAGCCAAAGAATTTGAGACCAAAGATCTTGGACCTCTAAAATACTTCCTCAAAATGGCATTTGCTAGATCCAAGGATGGGATATTTGTGAACCAACGGAAATATATTCTAGACCTATTGAATGAAACCAAATTACTAGGATGCAAGGCAGCTGATACTCCTGTTGAGACTGGTGTAAATTTCAGACCAGTTCAACCTGAAAATGTTATTCATAAGGAGAGATACCAGCAACTAGTTGGGAGATTAATCTACCTGTCACATACCAGACCTGATATAGGCTTTGCCGTGAGTTTAGTGAGTCAATTTATGCACTCACTAGGCCAAGAACATCTGGATGCTATATACAGGATACTAAGATATCTAAAAGGAACTCTTGGGCAAAGTTTAATGTTTCATAAACAGAACAACCTTCAAGTAGAAGTCTATACTGATGCTGATGGGGCAAGGAGTGCTACAGATAGAAGATCAATTTCAGGTTATTGCACATTTGTTGGTGGTAACTTGGTAACTTGGAAGAGTAAGAAACAAAGTGTGGTTGCAAGAAGCAGTGCTGAAGCTGAGTTCCGTGCAATGGCACATGGAATCTATGAAGTCCTATGGATTAAAAGGGTACTGGAGGAACTACAGATTCCTATTTCAGTTCCTATGAAGGTGAATTGTGACAACAAAGCTACAATTTCAATTGCTCACAACCCTATTCTTCATGATAGAACAAAACATGTTGAGTTTGACAAGCACTTCATCAAGGAAAAGATAGGAAGAGGAGTAATTTGTGTTCCCTATATTCCAACATCACAGCAGATAGCTGACATTCTTACAAAGGGATTATACAAGAGGCAGTTCAATGTTCTAGTTACCAAGCTAGCTATGGATGACATATACAAACCAGCTTGAGGGGAGTGTTGGGAAATATCCAATTATCATTGACTCCTAAATAGTTAGGCAATCATATCTGGTATTATGTACATGTATTAGGATATTATGTAAAGATATTAGTTTCCTAGAATAGCCATCTCTATTTTTATATATACTTGTATCTATGTACTGATGAAGTAGTAAGTGAAATACAAACAGTAGAGAATTTATGCAGTATTCACAATGAAGCACAAGCCAAATGGATATATTGAGAGATACAAGGCGAGATTTGTGACTAAAGGCTTTACTCAAACATATGAAGTGGACTATCAGGAAACCTTTGCTCCTGTTGCTAAGATGAATACAATTAGATTTCTACTCTCTTGTATAGCTAACTTCGATTGGGACTTACAGCAATTTGATGTTAAAAATGCTTTTCTTCATGGAGATCTGGAGGATGAGGTGTATATGGAGATTCCTCCCCAGTCTGAAGACGAGAAGACACAAGGGAAGCTTTGTAGGCTTGAAAACGCCTTATACGGGCTAAAACAATCACCCAAAGCATGGTTTGAAAAGTTCAATCGGGCCATGATTTCCTTTGGTTATCACCAGAGTAATGTAGATCATACCTTATTTATCAAGCATTCCCAAGGCAAGATCACGCTTCTCATTGTCTATGTTGATGACAATATGATAACGGTAAGTGATACAGAAGAGATGGTTAGGCTGAAGAAACTCCTTACTCATGAATTTGAAATTAAGTATCTAATGAAGTTGCAATACTTCTTGGGAGTTGAAGTCGCTAGATTAAGAAAAGGAATCTTTATCTCCTAGAGAAAATGTCCTAGACTTGTTAGAAGAAACTCGTATGACGGGTTGTAAACCAGCTAAATCTCCTATCGAGAGCAACCACAAACTTCAAGCAGGAAAAAGTATATCAATGGACATGGGAAGATATCAGAGATTAGTTGGGAGACTCATCTATCTCTCACACACCAGACCAGATATAGCATATGCAGTTACAATGGTGAGTCAATATATGCATGATCCACGAGAACCACACTTACAGGTTGTATTCTGCATACTGCGCTATCTAAAGTCCGCACCAGGAAAAGGCCTTCTGTTCATTAATAATGGTCATCTTAAGATAGAAGCATTTACAGATGCTAATTGGGCTGGATCTCCAAATGATAGGAAATCAACCACAGGTTAATGTATGCTCATAGGAGAAAATCTAGTCACTTGGAGAAGCAAGAAACAAAATGTAATCACTAGATCTAGCGCGGAAGCAAAATACAGAGCTATGGCACAAGGTGTGCGCGAACTCTTGTAGGTAAGAAAGCTGATGAATGAGTTACAACTGATGGATGGAGGAAGTTTATCCCTCTACTGTGATAACAAAGTTGCCATTAACATAGCTCACAATCATGTTCAGCATGAAAGAACAAAGCATATAGAAATTGATCGACACTTCATTAAGGAGAAACTTGTGAACAACTCTTTACAGTTATCCTATGTGGGGTCTAATGAACAACTGGCAAATGTCTTCACCAAAGGACTCTACAACAACCAGTTTCACAATCTTGTTTGCAAGTTGGGCATGAGTGATATCTATGCACCAACTTGAGGGGAGTGTTGACTAGAGTTATTTCGGTGTATATAGAATTAATATCTGTAGTGATCTCTTGCTATAATTGAGAGATCTCTCCCTATAATTGGGAGATTTGATAGCTAAGAATATCCCTTAATTATTCCTAGGGCTTTTGTATATGCTATAGAAATCCTATGTATAGATATCTCAATTCAATATAGAATTGTTTTCTACAGGAGCGTTTTACAAACAAGTAACAAGGATAATATGAGAGGTAATATCCTAAAAGGTTTTTTATCCTCATGCGGTAGGAAGAAGTGGATAGTTGATTCCGAAGCTTCGGATCATATGACAGATGATTTTAATATGTTTCATTCATATGTTCCGTGTGCTGGACATGAAAAAGTTAAGGTAGCAAATGGTGATTCCTCCTCAGTTGCAGGAAAAGGAGATATCAAAGTAACAGATTCTATGAAACTAAATTCTGTTCTACATGTCCCTAACTTAGAATGCAATCTTCTGTCAGTCAGTAAATTGACAAAACAAGCTAATTGTAGTGCTCATTTCTTCCCTACTCATTGTGTTATACAGGACCTGTCATCGGGGAAGATGATTGGCAGTGCTAAAGAGGTAGATGGAGTGTACTGCTTTGAAGATGAAGATAGACAATCTGCTCCTTATAGCTTGGGTAATAGTGTGATTGTTCCTAAGACTGATGAACTATTGTTATGGCATAAGAGGTTAGGGCACCCAAACTTTCAATATATGTCACGGTTATTTCCAAATATCTCAATAAATAAAGATCTTTGTGTTCAGTGTGATGCTTGTGAGTTTGCTAAACATCAAAGAAGTTCTTTTACAAGATCCAAATACAAACCCACAAAACCGTTCTCATTTATCCATAGAGATCTTTGGGGCCCATCTCGTGTTCCTAATAGAACCAATTCCAAATGGTTCATTACATTCATTGATGACCATACTCGTTTGTGTTGGAGTGAGTTTGGGAATGATGAATCTCAGCCTCAACCACCTAAGCCTATATCTGTTCCTGAACCCATCCCAGTGCCTATGTCATCTCCTATAGAGACAAATCCTAATACAGAAACAGCTAGACCTAATCATACAATCAAGGTGTATTCTCAGAGGAACAAAGGAAGCAGTACACTTCCTATCCCTGAAGCTATGCCAATTTCTGAACTAGTGCAGGTCCCTACCGAAGAGAATCAGAACAGTGAGGATCAAGGAGACAATGCACATTTAGAATGGCCAATTGCCTTAAGGAAGAAAGCTAGATCATTTACTATGCATCCGATTGAGAGATTTGTCTCTTATAAACCTCTATCTGCTCAATATAAAGCTTTTACTGCTAATCTGGACAGAATTGATATTCCAAAAAATGTTCAAGAAGCTCTTCAAGTTCCAAAATGGAGAGAAGCTGTTTTCGAAGAAATAAGGGCACTTGAAAAGAATGAAACATGGGAAGAAGTTGATCTGCCAAATGGAAAGAAACCTGTGGGGTGTATGTGGATATTTACAGTCAAATATAGGGTTGATGGCGCCATTGAGAGGTATAAGGCGAGATTGGTAGCTAAAGGCTACACTCAGACCTATAGGATGGACTACAAGGAAACATTTGCACCTATGGGCAAGTTAAATACTATAAGATTATTGTTATCAATGGCTGTTAACCTTGACTGGCCACTTCAGCAACTTGACATCAAGAATGCTTTCTTGAATGGACAATTAAAGGAAGAGGTGTATATGAGACTTCCTCCAGGCTTTGATGAGGAAGGAGGAAACAAAGTATTTAAGCTTAAAAGTCTCTATATGGACTGAAGCAATCACCACGAGCTTGGTTCGAGAGATTTGCCAAAGTCCTTACAGCTGAAGGGTACACACAAGCACAATCCGATCACACAATGTTTTTCAGAAGTAGAGAAGGTAAGAAGGCAATTTTGATTGTGTATGTTGATGATATTATCTTAAGTCTTAACTGGTGATGATGCAGTGGAAATCACAAGACTTAAGACAGCTTTGAAGAAAGAATTTGAAGTTAAAGACTTTGGAGAAATTAAGTATTTTCTGTGCATGGAAGTAGCAAGATCAAAGAAGGGAGTTTACATCTCACAAATAAAATACATTCTTGATCTCTTAAGAGAAACTGGAATGTTAGAATGCAAACCAAGCACTACTCCTATTGACAATACAAAATTTGGGGATGAAGATGATACACTTGTCAATCGTGAAGAGTATCAAACACTAGTGGGAAGGCCAATCTATTTGTCTCATACTAGACCAGATATTGCTTTTGCCGTGAGTGTTGTTAGTCGCTATATGCATACACCAAGGAGATAGCATTTAGAGGCAGTCTACAAGATCCTACAGTATCTAAAAGGTACTCCAGGAAAAGGGTTGCTATTCAAAAAAGGAGATCAAAGAACAATTGAAATATATACTGATTCAGATTGGGCAAGTTCAGAAGAGGATAGACGATTAACCACTGGATATTGTACCTTTGTGTGGGGAAATTTGGTTACTTGGCAAAGTAAGAAGCAAAAGGTGGTAGCCAAGAGCAGTGCTAAAGCTGAACTAAGAGCTATTGCAAAAGGAATGTGTGAAAGTCTTTGGTTAAAGAGGGTGTTGATAGAATTGGGAATCGGGCTTGAGATACCTATAAAACACTATTGTGATAACAAGGCAGCCCTAAGCATGGCACACAATCTAGTCCATCATGAAAGAACAAAACACGTTGAGGTTGATCGATATTTCATCAAAGAGAAGATAGAAGATGGGACAATATGCCAAACATATGTTCCAACAAAGAAGCAGACAACTGATGTGTTTACCAAAGGACTCCAATGACAAGCATTTGAAGAGTGTATTAGCAAGTTGGACATGATAGATATCTACAACCCAACTTGAGGGGGAGTGTGGTCAAAGATATCTAAATCTCATAATATTATGATCTGATCATAATTAGATCTTTTAGATTAGATAGCAGTATCTTGTAGATATATAGTATCCTAAGATTATATTTTCATATCTGTACAGATTTTTCTATCCTATTCTGTAAACCTATTCGTGTATATATTTACTGCAGTCTCGAATAAAAGAGATATAGAGCAAATAAGCTCTGATTCACAGGGAGCCTATCTTCCAGCCAGTAGTAATTGTTTGAAAATAGCTCTATCCACATTAAGAATTTTAGTATACCAAGATACCTTATGAGTTTTTATGTTTTTTAAAGGGTCTTTTAGCTTAATTAATTGATTATTTGTGTTTTTTAAAGGGTCTTTTAGCTTAATTAATTGATTATTTGTGTTTTTTAAACGATCTAATGGGTTTTCGCTACAAACTTTATCTAGCAATATTTTTACTTCTACTTGTAGAGTTAAATTATTAAGGAGATTTTTCTCTTGCAACTACTTTATCGAACCTTACGTTCCAGATTCAATGCCTAAGTTTGTACAGGCATAACTTCATGTAGAAAAAATCAGAAAAATGCCCAAAAATATGCAAAATTTTCCTTAAGATGTTTAGTTTTAGGGAATACATGTCTTGCTAACAATATCCAATGGCACTGTCCCTGGCACGTCACAAACAGGGACTTGCCCTTGCTGTCAGGAAATAGGACAACACCTAAATCATATACAAACCATTCCAAATCTTCCATATACACTTCCAAATGTACACAAAATACATGCATGGACCATTTAAGTATACAAGAATCCTAACCAAAAGAGAGTACATACTTAAACTTGGGAGGCCTTAGGTGTTAACCCTCTCCGAAGTTTCACAAAGGTGACCGCCGTTGCATTTCAAAAACATTTGGTAAACTTGTTAGTTACCAACTCCTTAATTGTCATGAATCAATAGAGGATCGCTAAAACTTAAAGAAGCATTCAATACCTAAACTTTATAAAAGTCTAGGACCGTCCTAATGCTCATTAGGGCCCTTCCGGTCACTATTCCTTGAAATGTAAACATCAAAGGGTTAAGTTCCTAATGGAACTTAGTAAGGGACGCTCCGGTGCACCCAAATCAATATCTCCAACCAAAGTTCAAAACACACATATACCAAAAGCAAAATATGGCAGCAATGCACCCAAATGCTCAAAACAAAATTAAACCAAATGCAATGCACAAACATAACTCAAATAACTCATAAACATTAAGAACACTTCAATATTTAACCAATTCCACTTCTTGATCAAATTGACAGCCTCTCCCCTTAAATCATGGGAGGCATAAACACAATAACTAGTACTATTTTGAGGCTCTCGAAACCTCTTAGGAGCTGCCATAAAACAATAGCATAGGCGGAAAAGCTTGTAGAGCTTTCTATGCTCAGTATGGCTCGGTTGCAATCATTTGGTCTCATCGGGTCCTCGTCCCTCAACCAAATGCTTCCTATCTATTTTAATACTTCTCTATGAGTAACATAGGTGTAAATTAAGCATTAAAAGAGCAAGGAACACGTCCCTTACCTTGCTGGAAATTTCGACAGCAACTAGGTTCCAAAGGTGCAACTTGCACAATTCACTTCCTCTTCCTCTTTTCTTGCTTCTAACTCAATCTAGCTTGACTCTAAACATTAAAATACGTCCAAAAGAGCTTAGATAAACTCTGAAATCACAGATCACAGCCATGGAATAGGGCTGAATTGGTGTGATTAAATTAGGAGGCTAGAGTTGAAACTACTCCACTAAGTGAAACTGGTGCACAAGAGAAGTTTACCTCTTTAATTTGGTACCAAGGGAAGGGCTGAGCACAATTCTGCAATGGGAGGTCTGAAACTTGAGCTTTGACATGGAGAGGAGCTGGAAAACGTTATTTTCCTGCTAGTCTAAGTGAATGACTCAATGGTCTCCACCAGCCTGCCCATCAACGCCATTTAAGCCCTCCAAATGGGCTGTTTGTGTAGGCTGCTCTACCCATTAGTTCCAGCCCTTATCCGAGGCCCTAAACCTCGTTAAACCACCCTTAAACTAAAGGTTTATCAGCCCAAAATTCCCTAGCCAAAGTCCAAAACGTGGCTGATATGTTTAGGCTCAAAATGGTGCACCATTATGCACCTAAGTGCAATTAACTCCACAAACTTTGAAATGCTGCAATAAAATTCAAAAAAAAATTTTCTAACTCTCAAATTAAAAGGTTTTAAACTTTACGTACTCATTTAAACACTCGAATACCTTCGAGAATTTTCATAGGAATTTTGAGCATTCACCAAGAACAATCATGGTAAGCTAACAAGGTAGGTGCATTCACTTAACTTTCCAAGTTTAGTGAAGGTGTAACACCTACAATGATTAGTACTGGTTTAACTTTTTCAATTCCTCCCTCTTGATTATAAGGTTTAACTTTTTCAATTCCTCCCTCTTCCTTTATAATCAAGTACTAACCTTTTCCACTCATTTCCTTCTCCAAACCTTTATTGTCATCAACTACTAACATAAGCAAATGTCTTCTTCTACATTTGTGGCCAACAATATATATTTTATCACACTAAAAGCATAACCTTTGGCTCTTCTCTTATCAATTTCTCCTTTACTAATGACTTGGCTCCACTCACTCTCCCTCCTACTTGAGATTACAATATTGACTGAAGTTCATTAAACAACCTTTGACCAGATTGTTATGGTAATGTAGGAACATGTAGAACCTAAAATCGATTTTGCCACCCATTTTGTATCTTGCAAAACAGTGTCGGAAAGCAACTCTTGTTTGTTAGCTACCTCATATGCCTATTTTTACGTTCTTAGGTTAAAAAGCTTCATTGGACATTCAATTTCCAGTTTAAACCCTTCCAAGAATAAGCGCACCAAATAGGACTCTGGCATGAAAAAAATCAAACTTTGCGTAATACTCTTTTACATTTCTTATCTATTTCAATTCTTTAAGTTCCCCTGAAGATAGTTTCTTCAAAGCTCTGCTCTAACGCTATCAAATACAACTCGGTTTGACGCCATGAAAAAGCCTCTTCAGTTAATTGCATCGTCGCAATATGCACTTTAATCTCTTCTGGAGTCTTATCAAGCACAAAAGAATGCTCACACTTGAAAATTAAGACCCAAAATCCTCCTCAATTAAGATGGAACTCCAACTGTACCATATACCTCGTATTAGAAAAACATTATCTTCTCTCATACTTTCTTTGCTAAGAATCAAATGCTCTGCTACCAACAATTAAAGTTTTTCGACGTCTTTGTCTAAGTACACAAAACAATCTTTACTCCTACTGTATCTTATTCCACGCCTAACATACTTGGCTCTATTATTAAGCATATCTTTTGTTCCATGTATATTCCAGTCTTAATAATTCATAGGTGAGGTCAGTAGTTGAAAATGAAGCTGCAACTGGTAAGTATGTACAAGTTTAAATGTCCTTTTCTTACAGTAATCATCGCCAATTTCTACATCAAAGCTCCCCTCAAATCTTTCTAGATAACAATTCTTTAAGTTCCAATAATGGGGACCTCTGTAATTTAAAGCTATTTAATAAACATTTCTCAAGTTCTAATCAGAGGACCCCTGTAAGGCGCTCTCTGAATAACGAAGTTGTCAGGAGGTTGAAACTCTTCTAGCCAAGTCACATCTGTTACTCCTTCCAACTCAAGCTCGCCTTCATTTGCAAAATTAACAAAATCAATCAGTCCATCTATAGATGGTGATATTAACAGGACTTATAATCATACAATGGTTAATATTATCACCAGATAGGGAGAGATCCCTTCTTAGGGACCTAAAATATGTGCAATGTCGCCCGTGCTCAGAAGAGTAGGGTGGAGATAGGATGTCAAATATAGCACATGGTGTTATAGCCCTGAAACAATGGATGTTGCCTCCACTGTTTGGATAAAGAACAGTTGTCCCACTTGGAGCTGTAATCTCCTTATCTCTAACAAGCTTAGCAGGTCTTGCTGCAAACCACACCAAACAAACAGCAAACAAACAAAGGTAAATATGCCATAAAATATAATCTAAACATTCAAAAAAGTAACATCACACCCACAAGCAAGAATAACCAAGTACCCACAACTCAGCTTCAGAAGCATTCGTTCTCCTTTCCAACCATTTTAGATGAAACAATCTAATTCATTATCATTTCTTGCTTACTTGGAGTGCAAACTACCCGCACAAGATACTGACACCATACTGATAAAAGCAAAAGTAGCTGGAGGCTTAAAAGCAAAGAAATTTTGGAAGGGACTAATCATACAGGAGGATGATTAAATACTCCAGTACTTCTGCGCCCCTCCACCTTAATTCCGATAAAGCTTATAGAAGCATGGCATGTTGCCATAAATTATACATGACAGTTCTAGCATAAGAATAGTTAAGTCTGTTGCTTACAGAAAAGAAACTGACACAGTCACCCAGTAAAGTTCAAATTTGAAACACCCACCACTGCTAAATGTGTGCTACAATTGTGAATTTTCAGAATATATAATCCTTTCCAAGCAACGATCTATAATGACATCTAGAGGCATCCAAATCCTAAAATAAAATTTCCAAGGAAAAGGTATAAAACAGTAACCCAATCATCCCCTGAAGACTTCACTTTAAAAAGATAATTGGAAGTTTGATGCATAAGATGCAATCAGCAAAGCGTGCTACTGTTATTTCCTCACAAGGCTATTCTAAACCAGTTGCATCACCACCTTCACTCAAAAAATAACTAGATTGTATTTTCATCTCTTTACTGAGACCAAATAATCCTTGATGGAGTGAGATTAGCTTCTTAAGTGTCAACATGTAGCCTAAATGTAACAGTGTAATCTTAGTTATTTTCTTTAATAGCCTGTAGAAATCTTTAATACTCCCGTTTCAGTTTATTTGCTCTAATTATCAGTTTTCCTTGTTTAGAAGTTGGATAGAATAAAACTATTCAGAGCGAAAAGAGATTAAACAACAGAGCAAGTGTTAACCTTATAACGATTAAGTATGAATGTTTATATATTTTCATTTAAGTCCAGTTTATGAAAGTATTTTTATATTTCTGAATTTCAATTTGCAATGTGATGCTTTGTTTTAAGAGAGATCCTTATACTTGCAAGTGATTCCTAAAATCTTTGAAATGATTTTTAGCAACATACTAGTAGCCAATAGTTTTGTTTGTTCAAATCCCTGAGCATAATTCCTAATTCTAGGGACAAAGCATAGTAGTGATTTCCAAAATTTATTCTACTCTGCTAAACTCCTCATTCCTAAATTCTAACAGCCTAAATTTAGGGTTTGTGTATTTCAACCGCATAGTATTAAGATTTTTTACAACCATCTTGATGTAAAAGAGCTTAGAGTTTATAAAATAAATAAAAGAGAAAAAATTAATCAACAACAAGCTTTAATTTGGCGGGTTGAAGAGTGAGAGTTGAGGTGACAGCAAAGACAACAAGGGGTGAAATTTAGTTAGTTTCCTTATTAGATAAAAGGTGGTAACAGGTTAGATATGTTATCCTAATTGTTTAGGGCTTAATTTTTTTAAAAAATATACAATTCTAATAGAATATGATTCAATTTGGTTTTGTATATTTTAGTTAGAACTCCTTTACTACTAAAATAAGGGTTCTAATAACTTTTCATTAATCATAAGATTCTGAATTTTTTTCCTACAATTTTGAATTTATAATTAGAAGGTTTGATACTTTCTTTTAACAGTGATTCTTAAGTCCTTGATACTTTCTTTTAACAGTGATTCTTAAGTCCTGTGATTGGTTCCTAATTCCTTACTCACCATTATTTGTTTAATCTCACTAAAATTCCAGCAGTTTTAACCTAAATTTCTAGCAAACAAAATCCTAAATTATAGCCATATCAAACCCAAAATTTCAGCTATTCCAAACTTGAAATTCAACCATCTTAGCTAAAATTCCAAACCTAAAACTCAAATTCCAGAAACTAGAATTTATAAATTTTGTGATTCTTAGCCACTGGTTTGACGTATATGCAGAGGCATCAGAGCTTTGATTCACAATGGTAACACGTAGTAGTGCGGCATATAAAAGAATACTCAACAACCAAGAGTGTGATAAAATCCTTCTAAAAATTATGAAAAAAAATAGACCTTTCTGATCCTCGATTACAAGGTACTCCAAGAACTAATACAAAAACAACACCAGACAACAAACCACACTTGACGTTAAGGGTGGAGAAAGTGAAATCCAGGCTGAAGAGGTTAAAACTAGTCAACAAGTGAGTTAGGGAATCAACGCCTATTGAGAGATTCTAAACAAAGAAACCAACCAGCAACACTTGGACAACACCTGCTTAGCTTTAGAGGCCATGATAGAGCTGAAACACATAAACATACTTGATGGTATTACCCAGAATGTTCTTGCTGAGGCCCTTGATTTTGCAAGAAAGATTGATCCACATCTATTCTTGGACTGGCTAGCAGCAATCAAAGACTTCTTTAACTAGTACAACATGTCAGAAGATCGAAAAGTCCAATTTGCAAAGAAAAAGCTAGTTGGACATGCTAAAATTTGTTTGAGATCAATAGAAGATAGACTTCAAAAAATAGGTCATCCACCAATTATTGATTGAGAAGAGATGAGACTGAAGTTATCAGAAAAATACTTACTATTTCATTATCTGGAAGATCTCCAAGATCAATTTACAATACTTGGACAAGATATTATGTCCATAACGAAGTACACAAAAATATTTGATAAACTTTCTATCTGGTGTAAAAGAATGTAATCTGAATGACAAATATCTCACTACAAAAACGACTAATGTAAAGGATTTGCAGCCTCGAAAATGCATATCACTTGACTTTAAGAGCAGAACAATATCTAGGACAACAAGTAACTAAAAAGTTTCAAAATCAAGCTAAGAAGTTTGACATGAAAAGAACTACAACTATGCAAAATTTTAGGCCAATACGTAATGCATCAACATTTGCACCAGATAACTACTAAACTTATCAAGGAACTAAACCTAAAGGCAAAGTTATAGTTTAAGACTAGGACAAGAGGCAAAAATGACAAGAAGTGTTTCCGATATAATGGGAGGGGACTACTTTGGTTATGAATATACTAATAAAGGTTTACACATGATGGAAAAAGAAGAGGAAGAATCTAATAAATGTGTGTGAACAAGATGTTGGGAAGGACTTGAAAGCAGGCTCTAATGATAAACAAGTTGGTCCTACAAATCTTAATATAATGAGATGTATACTTACAAACCCTAAGATGGAAGAATTGGATAAATATCTCTGTATTACTATTTTCTTTACTCAAGTTAGAAGTGGAGTTAAAGAATGTAAGCTTGTTATTGATGGAGCAATAGTATGAATGTGGTATCGAGGAACATGGTCAAGCAATTGAATTTACTTTCAAAGTAACATCCATATCCTTACAAAGTTGTTTGGGTTGATGATAGCATTATAACACTTACTCCAAGGTGCTTGGTATTTTTCAAATTAAGAATAAATGAAGATTCTATTTTGGTGTAATGTTATTTATATAGAAGTATCACATATTTTACTTGGTAGAATGTGACTTTATGCTCGTTATTTGCAGCATTTTGAAAAAGCTAACACATCATTTATGTTTAATGAAAAGAAGATAATTTTCAAGCTTGCAAAGGTGGACAAAGTAGAAAACCAACGAGAGAGTAATAAGGAAGCCATAAATGTCAAGAAAAAGCATCTTAATATCCTTAAGGAGAGGGCAAAAGTGTAAAAACATTTACCTTAAATTTTAAATTAAACCTTATCATTTTAAGTCATTCAAAAAGAATCCTAAGGTTTTCTATACGTACAAAAATAACCCCGACTAACCATTTTCATTAACTCTGCATTAAAAAAAACCACAGCTGTTATGTTTATTAACTTTTTGTGAGCCCAAGCCATATATTTATCCTACATGACAAAGGGCCAAAAATCAATACTGATTGGCCTTTTAAAGCAAGCAACTTACTTGCTTCTTCCCCACCATATTTTCTTTGTGAGAGATTTTTTTTTTCCCTATTTCTATGCTTCCACCAATTTTTTAGAAGCTAGCTTAACATTTTTGTGTTTTTCTTTAAATTGTTCAACTTTTTTTTTTTCTCTCAACGAAGTTTGAAGTTGTAATGGCAAAGTAGGGCGTTCCTTTTCCATGCAACAAAAGTGTCAGCACTGTTGGAACACACCTGTCATGGTGAGTGAGATCTCTGAATTCTTCATTAAATGACAAAGTGCTTAGGCAGATTGTTTACAAAGCTGAACTTTAAGACCTAGATGGAAAGCTCTTGCCTTGGAATCAGGACAATGATATGCCCTGCAACTGGGTTGGTGTCAAATGCAGCCCCAGGACCAACTGAGTTTCCAACCTCACTCTTGACGAATTTTTTCTCTCGGGTTGGATAGACCATGGACTCTTAAAGCTCCAATTCATCCAAAGGCTTTCATTTTTCATAAACAACTTCACTGGTTCCATTAATCCCTCTCTCACTCACCATCTAATTCTAAGAACTATGGATTTGAGTTCTTGATGATTTTTTTCAAGCAATGTGGGTCTCCTAGAACCATTTCTTTGGCTCCAACCAATTTTCAAGGAAGATTCCTGCTTCTTTGAGCTTTTGAGCTACTCTTTATAAATTTCAGTTCCAATCAATATTCTAATTATCTGCTGCTTGGCATTTGGGGTTGAACGGGATCAAGTTGCTTGATTTATCTAATAGAATGTTCGAGGGTCAGGTTTCAACAGGTATTGAAATTTTGAACAACTTGTGTGATATTAATTTCAGCAAGAATCATTTTAGCAGGCAAGTTCCTGATGGGATTGGGAGTTGTATGCTGCTGAGAACTGTTGATTTTAGCATGAACTCATTTTTTGGGTACGTCCTAAACATAATGCATACGCTTGGCTTGTCAAATCTTCTCAATCTGAGCAACAACTTGTTAACTAGCCAAGTCCCAAACTGGATTGGAGACATGAAAAGTGTTGAAATTTTGGGTTTATACCAACCGTTAGATGATTTCTTTTTTTAGTTTCTTTGGTCCATCGCCAGATAGGATAAATGTGACATGGACCTATCAAAAGTTAACGAAATACGCAAACTGAGTTTTTCTTAAGAGGTTTAACGGAAATGGTTAGTCGAGGTTGTTTTTCTATGTTTAAAAAATCTTAGAATTCTTTTTAAACGAGTTAAAACAATAAGATTTAATTTGCCTAAAAGATACAGTTCGAAGCTTTCAACAAGAAGAAGGGAATTGTGTTTGCAATGGTAGGGAGAGAGAAAATACAGAAACAACCATCAAAACGCCCCTTGCATTACCAAAAGAAGTGGCTAATCTTTCAGACCTAACACCATATGATTTAGTAAGTAAATTATCTACTTTATGAGATATTCAACATGCTATTGACTTGATACTTGAATCTAATCGACCAAAGCTTCCAACTTATTGCTTAAATCCTATTGACAATGAAGAGTTGAAGAGACATGTATATGAGAGGCTGAAAAAGGGATTTATTCAATAAAGTCTTAATATGGGTGCAATTCCAGTATTATTGACTCCTAAAAAAGATCAAGTTGGCGATTATACATTGAAGTTGAGCAAAAAACAAGGTTAAAATAAGAAATCGTTTTCCAGTCCCTTGCCTTGTTGACTTGTTAGACATGTTGACTAGAGCTACTATCTTTACCAAGATATACTTATGACGTGGCTATCATCCAATCAAAATTAGACCTGGGGATGAATGGAAAACAACTTTCAAGACTAAAGAAGGCCTTTATGAATGGTCGGTGATGCCATATGGACTTACAAATACAACTAACACTTTTATGAAAGTGATGAACCAAGTGTTTCGGCCATTTATAAGCAGATTTTTGGTGGTATATTTTGATGATATATTAATATATAGCAAGATTATAGAAGACCACCTGGTACATCTTCAACAAGTCTTGACAGTTTTGAGGCAATAGAAACTTTATATCAACTTTAAAAAGTGTTCTTTCATACAACCAAGTGTGATATTTTTGGGCTTTAGTGTATCCTACTGAGCAGTGGAGATGGATTCTGAGAAGATTAAGGCTATCCCTGATTGGCTTATGCGAAAAGATGCGCATGAGACACATAGTTTTCATACCCTAGCAATAGTTTTCATACCCTAGCAACATGCTACATATGATTTATTCATAATTTCAGCACCATAGTGGCACCCATTACTGATTGTATGAAGAAATGACTGTTTACTTGGTCAAAGGCAGTAACTAAAGCCTTTGAAGAAATGAAGAAAAAGATGAACAAATCTCCTATTTTGCAACATCCAGAATTTTCAAAGATATTTGACGTTGCTTGTGATGCATCTCATGTGAGAATTGGAAGCATACTCAGCCAAGAAGGACACCCAATTGCTTACTTCAGTTAGAAGTTAAGAGAAACAATGATATTCAATCTATAACAAGGAATTTTATGCAATAATACATTTGCATTACAATTGGTGTCATTATCTCTCATACAAAGAATTTATTCTCTATTTAAATCATAATATCTTAAATACTTCAAATCCCAAGAACTTGAACAAAAGATGCACCTTATGGATTGAATATATGAAACAATTTAACTTTATTATTAAACACTGGACAGGAGATAAGAATAAGGTAGTAGATGCATTGAATAGAAAGAGCCATCTGCTTAACATGACGGAAGTAAAGTTGTGGGGTTTGAAAAATTAAAAAAAGAATACGTTTCAAATCGAGATTTTGGAATAATTTATTCAAAAATTACAGCTAAAGAAAGGGACAACCACTTCCCTTTCAATCACCATGACGACTACCTTTTTTGGGAAAATTGGCTTTACCTACCCAATACTTCCCCTCCATGTCACTTTGGAAGTGATAAACCATAGGAATGATTGAAGAGTACTTTCATTGACCCTCCTTGAAGTAGGAAGTGCCTAAGGTTATACGACAGTGTTTAACATGTCAATTAGTTAAAGGAAAGAAGCATAAATTTGGACTATAAACACCGCTACCCGTGCCGTATAAACCATGGGAGGGCATATGTATGGATTTTGTCTTGGGAATTCCTAAACCTATAAAAGGCTATGATTCTTTGTTTGTTGCAGTGGATATATTTTTAAAGATGAGTCACTTCATTCCATGTTTCAAGACTTATGACACCATCTGCGTTGCTAAGCTCTTCTAGAAAAGGTTGTATGTCTCCATAGATTACCTTTAACCATTGTCTCTAATCGTGAAGTAAGGTTTATGAGTTATTTTGGATAATTCTACAAAAAATATTGAACACTAAGCTTTAATTTTCAAAAAATATTGAACACTAAGCTTTAATTTTCAGGTTCTTTTCATCCCTAAACCGATGGACAAACAAAGGTGGTGAAAAGAAGCTTGATGGACTTCCTAAGATGCTTGGTTGGGGACAATGTTAATAATTGGGAACTAGTTCTTCCAATGGCAGAATTAGAATACAATAGTTCTATCAATAGGTTAAATAGTAAGAGTGCTAAGATAGTTTTGAAAATTCAACCAAGGAATCCTATTGATTTGGTTCTTTTACCACAAGCAACACAAGTTAGTGTTGAATCTAAAAGTTTTGCGAAACATGAGAGATATCTTTGATGAGGTATGAAGAAAGATAGCAACCAACTTGACTTATAAAAACATGTGGATCAACATCGTCCATTGGTGGAATTTAAAGAAGGAGATATGGTGATGGTAAGAATTCATTCAGAGTGTTTTCCCAAAAAAAAAAAAGAAACTTCATTCACAGAGTTCTGTACCTTATAAGATCCTCAAGAAGAAAAGTACTAAAGTTTATATTTTGGAACTATCAAGTGACATGGGAATTAGTCCTCTTCAATGTTAGACAAACTTAACTATTTATCATAAATATTATGATACACAATCTCTTATTGCATATGTGAGACTTTTAGTCATTCCTCGTCTTAAAGAGGAGATAAAAGATGTTCTTGATGAATAAATTATAGTGACAAGAAGTTGGTAAAAATAAGTATAGATATTGTATTAGATAAATATCAAACATAGGAGATAAATATCAGATATAGGATATGTATTAGGATCCCTAAAAATAAGGGATCCTCAGATAGGGTTAGATTCCTAGTGTAGTGGATTAGGAGATTTGTTTCCTAATCTATGTTGTACTCTTTATGTATATATATCTTATTACGTGTCAATAAAGAGGGCACCTTGAAACCCCAAATTTCTAATAGTAGATATACTTCTTGTCAAGTGAAAGGGAAGGTTAATTACTGGTAGCACTTGGATTTTATAGAGATGTCAAAACCCGCTCGACCCGGCCTGATTTTGGCCCGGGTTAACCTGGCCACGGGTCGACCGGGCTGAGGTCAGGTCGACTATGGTTGAGTCGACTGGGCCACGGGCCAAGGTAGGGCCGACCCATCCTAGCCTATGACTCGACCGTTACTTCAAAACAATGTCGTTTTTTAAGTTTTTCTTTAAAAAATATATGATGGGCCAGGTTGGCCCGGCCTGCCTGTGGTCAGGCCAAGCCACGAGCCAGGCCAGGCCTGGCCCATTGACATCTCTAGGATTTTAGAGTCTGAGTTTTAGAAGTTGAATCTAAACTTATATGATCAATATTTGCCAAATTTTACATCGACGACAACTTCAAACAAGTCAGGGAGAATTGTTACAAAAGAACTTAAAGAGTTTATAAAAGAAATAAACAAGGACAAATTAATCAACTACAACCTTTAATTTGGTGAGATGAAGAGTAGGAGTTGATGTGACAACAAAGCCAATAAGGGTTGAGATTTAGTTATGCTAGGTTTTCTTATTATATAGAAAGTAATAGTAAGTTAGATATTATCCTAGTTGAATATAAGCTATCCTAGTTGTTTTGGACTTAAAAGTTATTTAAGAATATAGAATTCTTATTACAACAAGATTCAGCTTTTTTGGGATATTTCAGTTAGCAACACCTCTTTACAACTAGAACAAGGGTTTCTAATCACTTCTCTATATATATGAGTGTATTTAGTAATTCAATAGTAACAAGATGTTGAATTTTCTTTCTAAAAACTTGTGTTTTCAACTTTCTTCTAAGAGTGATTCTTAGGTCCTAGGAATGATTTCTAGTTCCCTACTTTCCATCACTTGTTTACCATAATAACAACAACAACATCCTAATAGAAGTCCTGCTGACACAAGCAATCTAGAGAGGTCCAGAAGCACACAACCTTACCCCTAACATATTTACTTCACTAAAATTCCAAGTCTTAACTTGAATTTTCAGCAACCAAAATCCTAAATTCTAGCCATATCAAACCTAAATTTCCAGACATAACAAATCCTAAAATTTCAGCTATTCCAAATTTGAAATTGCAAGACTCTTAGGTGAAATTCCAAAACTAAAACTCAAAATCTGGCAACCAGAATTTATAAATTTTGTGATTCTTAATCACTAGTTTGATATATCTTCTACTCTCCTACATTAATCCTACATCAATCTAATTGTTGTGTCTCTAGCACCATAGCATAACCACTTGTTATTAGTATCTTTGAGTCTCTTCAAAGACTACTACTCCTAAAGGCAATGAGTCGAACCATACCTTCGTGGTAAAAGGGGTCAACCTCCTCAAATTGGACAAATTATACATTTTAGTCCCTAAAATTTTAAAAACTTTGATTAACCGACTAATATTACTAAATTGAATAATATAGTTCGTATTTCAACAAATTATTAACTATTTTCCACAAAAAATACATAAAGGGTTAAACATGTAACATATATAAATCCAATTTACTGCATATTAAATTAATTTATTAAAGTCAACTTCTAAACTACAATTTGTAGTTCAAGGAAAAAATCATGTTATCTTCATGTCACTCGAGCAAAACCTTGGTATTTTTATATATTAACTTAGTTTAACCAAATTTTCAATTTTTTATACACAATAAATTATCTCCTCAAAGATGGTTAAATTCTTCAATCTAAATAATGTCAAGGCCTAATTGAATTTTCAACAACTTTGGTTAGATTGGCTAAGCTTGATCAAAAGTAGCACATTTTTTAATTAAAAAAATTAGTGTTCCAAGGATTCTATACCAATTACTCATCCAAAAAAAAAAAGAAAAGGAAAAAAAAATTTTATAGGAGCTCCAAAATACTTTATCTGGCTTAAGCCAACTAGATAGGGGATTTAGAAACGGAACACAAAAGGAATCACAGTCCCTAAAACAAATAATGTCGTCAATCTTTTGAAAGGAGTAATTGATTACTCAACCTCACATCATCATCACCACCCAGTCCGAAATCCCACAATGAAGCGAGGTGTGGGGAGGTCCGAACACAGCCTTACTTCTACATAGTAGAGAGGCTGTTTCTGGTGGACCCACATGCAAATGAGATAATATAAGAATGATGCAGGTAACAGAAACAATTCATAAAACATAAAATAAATGAAAATACAAGTAATGAGAAAATAAAAGCACTAAATAGAAATAATAATAAAAATACCCAAATCTCAAGATATAGCTAAAATAAATGCAAATAACAGTAA
>JANIJF010000009.1:10012666-10028436 GCA_024520955.1 Erythroxylum bequaertii
TAACTTGTTGATTATTATTATTTATAAAATAAAAATATTGTAATTATTTTTTTACAAAATAAGTCATGCAATAATCATATGGAAGATTTATTATCATTTTTAATATTTAATATCAAATATTAAACATATGAGTGAAAGCTGGTCCATGAGTAATACAGTCGTATGCTCACCGTCGTCCATAAGAACAGAAACAGAAGTCTGAACTCAAAGCTATATAGTAAAGAAAGATATCACTCCCCGCTTAGGATTTAGTAGCTTTAATTTCTTTTAAGTTGATCTAGTCGAGTACTGATCTTTGGTTTTGCGAATCCTGTTCAGGATTGACCAGATATTCAACTATATACTAAGTATAGCCCTACAGTAGTTGCCACAGTAACTTGTAAGAAATTACCATCATATTCACGTTAGTAACATGACATAAGAAACTAAAACACGAGGTGAATGAAGGAGAAAAGGAACAGAAAAAAGTGAAAGGTGACCAAAAACACACGCGCACGCAACAATAGAGAGAGCAAAAGAAAAGAAAGCAAAGAGTTTGACGAGGGACGAGAAAGAAAAAAGGGAAAGAATAATAATATGAAGTTGGTCGTGATCATGCATGGCCATGGGCGTGTTTCCCAATGAGAGAATCGAATCAGCACCACTTCTCTTTATTTTTCTCCAACACAACACACTACTTCCTTCTTTACAGTTTGCCAATTCTCTTCCCTTTACCCTTCTCCAAGAGAATGGAGGCCAGGTCTTGGTGTATTATGTATGCAATGTGTTATCATTTCTATGTCAATGTACGCCTTAGTGAAAGAGAAAGAAACTAAAGGTGGTGGAGATTTTATAGAGAAAGAGCAAAAATTGGAATAGCAGCCGCAGAAAAGGAAGAAAGAAAAGGGGTTAAAGGTGGTCAAAATGAGACCTCCAAGACTTGCTATTCCATCATTTCCAGCTTCAACTATCTTTATTGAAACCCGCCATTTGTACCTTTCTCTTTTATCTTGTCTTCTTTTCCTTTTCATCTTGTGTTTGCTTTGATATTCTATCTCAAGTATGTATATCATATCTCTACTTCTTCTTACCTGTTGGTTATTGTTAGAAAGATAGTAGTATAGAAAGTGTTAAGACAACAAAAGTTGAGAAAATATTGAAGATGTGAACTTATTAATTAGTGTTGTATATTATTGACCATGCGTATACTTTCAAGCCTAAGAAATAATTCTGGAATTCAAATCAAAAACCACATATAGTAAATTTTCCTTTCTTTTCTTGGATTCCAAACACTGGAATTGATCCAACTATATGTGTATATAGCTTAAATATTGTTAAAAGAATCAGATGGTAATATTCTCATCCTGGAAGCATCATTCCAGGGAACTAAAGTACGAGAAAAGGGAATTCAAAACTGCAAAGCAGCAACAATTTATCCATGCACTTTCTTTTAGTTTGACCATGCTCAAAGCTATTGTGTGAAGGAGACATGACCTCTCATGGATACCATGGAGATTTCAAGTGGGGTTGCTTTAAGCTTTAATTGTATATTGTTGAAGAGTTTAAGAATTTATTGCATAAAGTGCTCCATCCTACAGCAAGACAATATACCTTGTTTGATTCCTTGCTGCCTAAGAACATTAAGAGTCTCTTAATGTCATCATATCCTATGGTCAAAAGGGTTTTTCTAGGGTTTATGCTTGACTCTTTTCAGCGGATTGAACATGTTATGCTTGTAGGCAGACAAGATCTATCCACCTTCCTTTGTGTGGGATCCTTATTGTTGGTTCTAAGTTACAAGAACTGAACCTCATGTTGGTTAAGTTTGACGGGTAATCTCAACCTTTGGCATGTGCATGAGGAAAATCCTTGATTTGACAGTAGATTCCATTGTAATAGTGTAACAATTATATACTCAACACCATATTGAAATTAATTATCTATTTCATTTAATTTGACTATCAAGTTCAAGGCATTTTACAAATTTGATTATTTGAATTACAATATGAATATCATTCAAAAGTTTAAAAATAGGGTTAGATATTTGTAAATCTTTTGTAATTTATCCTTCTTTTTAACTCCAATGCTTATATTTTAAATTTTATTATTTATTTTTAACATTATTTAATTATTATATAATCTTCCCTATCTTCGTGTATTTCATTATTTTTTTAATCTATTATTCACTCAAAAAGTACAAGGTCAATAGTGTTAATTAATATATAAAACCAATTAAGTTGGTTTCACACAACAGCTTGTGAAACGATCACTTAATATGGTATCAGAGTCTTTGTAACCAAGTAGTTGTGAATTCAAATCCTACCACCCATCTATTATTCAGCATAAGCTAGAGTGAGCTTGTGCAAGTTTCAAGCCCAAAGGACTTTCGCTTAAGGAGTGTATTAGTAAATATATAAAACTAATTAAGTTGATCTCACACAACAGCTCAAGCTATTGTGGTGAAACGATCACTTAATAAATAGAATTATTAATAAATAAAAAACTAACAAATTATAACGAGAGCGAACGAATATGATAATTAAATATCAACTCTCTCTAGATTCTCACAAAGTGGAGAGCCTTGGGTACCAGGTATATTAACTTTTTATAATGAGATAAATAAAAACTTTTAAATTTACAAAAATCAAACCACAGAAAATAAGCACATGACAATTAAAAAAGAAAGAAGAAAAAATGAAAAGGCACCATGCAAATAAGATAAGATGATGAGCAAGACATGCATAATGAGTAGTAGTAATGATTTTGCACAGCTTTTAAAAGTAGAGGCATGCAGTAGTAATGCAAACTCTTAGTGATACCCAATTGAGTGCAAGTAAATTTGTGCATGCATATCTTAATTTTCACGTCAAGAAACCCTAAAGAGAAAGAAGTTCTGCTACAATCCAAATCAAGGAGATGTATATTGGAATCATAGCTGGAATAATTTTAACTTTATCTCTTTTTTCCCACTTTAGTTTTTTTTTTTTTTCCAATTTTCCACATTTATCAAGATATAGCAAGAACAAGAAAAAGAACGTATTACAGGGCCTTCCATTTATTCCCCTTTTTTCTGTTTCTCTGTGGACTGAACATGTATATAAACAACCCTGCATCACTCCTATATCACCCCACACCATCTCCTCCGTCTTCTCCTTCCTTCTTGTTTATTTAGCTTCATCTTCAATATCCCTTCTTTTGTTTTCTTTCTCTGAACCGTTTCACATCCTCAAAGGTTGGTTCTTAACTATGATTTAAGTTCAATACACAGCTACTAGCCGTTTCCATCATCTTGTTTCCCTAAAAAAGTTTAGCTAATTAAACCTTGATTCTTCAATGCTAAGATGAAGACTGATGATAACAGCTCTTTTGATGTTGTTGTTGTTGTTATTGTCTTTGCAGAGACTAGCTAGAATGAGCAGACCTGGAGATTGGAACTGTAGGTCATGCCAGCACCTGAACTTTCAGAGGCGTGACTCATGCCAACGTTGCGGTGACTCCAGGACCGGAGGTGACTTCGGCGGCTTTGGTGGTAGGAGTGGAACGTCTTTCGGGTTCGTGGGGTCGGACGTCCGCCCCGGTGACTGGTACTGCACCGCCCCTAACTGTGGAGCTCATAACTTCGCCAGTCGGTCAAGCTGCTTCAAGTGTGGTGTTTACAAAGATAATGATTGCGTTGGGGGCTTTGATTCTGACATTCTTCGCTCGAGAAGCAGTGGTGGGAATCGATCTGGATGGAAATCTGGAGATTGGATTTGTACCAGGTATGTGACAAGTTCTAAACTTGCTTCTTTAACGTGAGCATACAATTATCAGGTTACTGATAAATATTTAGTGACAGTTTACTGATTCTTCGGAATAGAACACTGGAAAATGCATAAGAATTTTATGATTGATTCGAAACCACATAATCGCTCGCAATCTGCAAATGAAAACTTTATTTTCCACAGGTGGGGATGCAATGAGCACAACTTTGCTAGCAGAACGGAGTGCTTCAAATGCAATGCTCCAAGGGAGCTGAGCAGCAGAACTTCATACTAGACATCATCTTGTCTACTACTCCATGCATTTTCAGGTATCATCTCTGAATATCACTGCTTTGTACTCCATTTGAATATCATATGATAATGGTTTTCTTGTTCTTTTTCTTTGGCAGGCATAGCAGTACCAGTGCAACAACATTAAATTAAAGAATATGATATGATGGATTACTACTTTTTCTTCATTTATTTGCATTTGCTACATAGCGTTCATGAGGTGAAACATGGTTAGAATCCATGTTCCCGTTAGGCTATAAAAACCCCTTTTGGCATTTTGTTGGGCTTCAACATTGGAAGTCTACCTATAATGTAGCCAACGAAAGGGCAAAAAAAAAAGAAGAAGAAGAAGAAGAAGAAGAGATTTCAGGCTTTCTCTTTTAAGTTTCTTCAGGGAAGACTTTAATTATTGTATGCTGCATGGTTTTCTTAAAGGAATATTCTCAATTTCTCGTTATTGTTTGACTGAAATGACCGTTTAGATATCCATACTTTCTCTCTCGATCTTCTCGTCACTTTAACTTTGTTGTTATTAATGTGTATAAAAGAGAATGGAATAACAATTATAATTAAAATACATGTTTATGAAACAAAAACCAAAAAAATAATCTTTTTAAATGGCATATTCAAGTTATTTTTACATAAGTATGTCGATTGTGTATGTATAATGTGTATAAAAAAGAATGGAATAAGAGCTATAATCAAATTTTTATATTTGTTAAATGAAAATCACAAAAAATAATTTTTTAAATAGCATATTCAATTTATTTTACAAATTTAATCAGGAATTAAGAGATAATTAATTATATACAATTAAATTAAGATAATTAACTGTACACTAAACAAAATTAAAATACTTAGGAACATTTGAATGCTTAATTACAGAAGAGAACCTGAATTAAATGTAAATCTTTGTGTTCAGAATGAAAGTTTTAATAAGACTAATTGCTACTCTCTTCTATTGTCCTTAGTTGTTAAATTAGCTTTGTCAAAAGGAACACTTCAATCTTTAAAGTGATAAGGTATGAATAATTGAATCTTTTTATTTTTTTCAGAAAGTTCTGCTCTTGAGAATCAAAGAGATATTTTATTTACTCTCATATTATTTTCTAATAAACTTTAAAAAAATGTCTACTATTGTTAGCAGTATATATGCATATGGTTTTTTTTTATATATTTTTTCCTTTCAAGGGGAGTAATTATATCCCTCAAATGATCATTTCAATATGTACAATATGAAATTCTTCAACTCCTACTTAATGTATGTATATGTATCTTTTCTTTTGTTCATAAGATATTATAGGTGGGAGATAGTAATTAATTAAGAACCCAAAAATATAACATTCACCACTCAATTCTTTCAACTAATCCTCGTTAGAGAAAGATTGAAACATGTATGTGTGTATATATAAACTATTGTCAAAAAATAGTTTTCAATAGCATTGGATTCTCTTTATTGACATGACATGTATCTTTCAAAGGTAGGGAAGGCAATCATTGATGTCTCTCCTCTAACAATATTGCTTTATGAGTTTGTGCTAGGCTTTATCCAAAGATTCTTGTGCTTTTGTTTTGTTTTTTTCTAAGGAAGAACATTAGTTTATGTAAGATTATAGCCATACTAAACTTACACATTATCATCTCTTATGCTATTATATTTGAAGCCTTTTAAATTTGTTAAATTGGTAATTACAAACCAAATCAGACCATACATACTCTTATTATAAAAGATCGAAATAAATTATAAAGAGAAAACAACCGGTTAGTATGTAAAACTAGAAATTGCATTTTCATATATATATATTTTGAGGATTGGATTAAGAATTCTCTCAAGTAATTAATTAACAATTTGATTTCTATGTAGTTGCATGATGAATAAGTGCTTCATTGGTTTAGTATATGTTATCTCATGAAAAGCATAATATTATCAATAAACTCAACTTTAACTGTACTTGATTAAGAAGTTTTTGTGATAGGAAAGAAGAGGTGATAGGTGACAAAGTTGTCCTTATAAAGTAGATTTGTAAGAATCCTTTTAAGTCGGGTTTGATGAAGCAAAGAGTTACAAGTGAGCACTCCTACGTACCTGTGATAGAGACATTAATTCACTTGGACCATTGCTCATTTCTATGTCCTTGCTTAAAAGATAATTAACTATATTTGAGCTAACCAAAAGCAGATTCATTGTGACACCTTTAATACTTTCATCCATTGACAAGGTTTAATAGTTCCAGTCTCACTAATGAAGTAAGACTAGTGCATTTAGTAATATAATATTTTCAATAATTCTTAAATAATAAAAATTATTAATAACTCTTTTTATTTAATAATTTTCTCAAGTTCAATTTTACAAACTCCCCACGCATACTATTTACTTGAATAAAATAGTATATTGTTAAATACAAAATTTTCATTATACTTAATTAATTATTGTACAATTCTTCTCAAAATTAAGATATATGGATTATGCAAATGGTTAATATAAACACAGTTAAGCATATAAAATACACTAAATAATTAATCTAAAATTTCCTAATTGACATATATTATTTGTTGAACTAAGAGCCCGTTTGATTACACTTTTGTTTTTCTGTTGAATATGTCTTTAGTTTCTGTTTTTTGTTTGTTCATTAAGAGATAAAAACTTGTTTGGTCGAAATTTTTAATATTAAAATTGAAAAAAACTTATTTAATTAAGATTTGTAATAAAAACTTAAAACAAAAAATAGTTCTTACATAATTAACAGCAAAAGCACCTTCTTTGACACCACGATCATATAACTTCATCTCAGTCGAGCCCTTTGTTGGATCTCCATGATACACTTCTCTCCCCATCTAATTAGTGTCAAAAAGAAAAAAAAAAGGGAACGCGGATAGCTTCAAATTTTTAATGAAACCAAGAGTTGCATATATACATAAGAGAATGGTATTCATCGAAATAATCATTAGAAAGATGGATCATTTCTATACGGAAAAAGTTTTTAGATAATGCATATACTTGTTTGGAACATTCATTATTAGGATATACAATGACTAGTGCTCACCTAAGTAAGTGACATAACAACAAGCGCGGAATGCATTCCAGGTAATAAATGCTTCAAACTGGTCAAGAAAGTTACTAACACAGCTCTAGGACCATCATTAAATATTACAGTTTAATTATTGACAAAATTCAAATGCTTTTGGTCCATATTCTGCTTATAGTTAGTATTGGCAGTGTCTCTACTAGAATTGCTGACTGATAGTGCATCCAAATCATGTTTTGAAAGTTCAATGCCATTTTGTTGGAGCTGAATCTGATAGACAGTTGGATGTTTGAGAGGGTTTATTTGCATTTAGTTGTACCTCGTTAGCAAAGTATAGTTAATACGGCTTATGCAAGTTAAATCTCATTTCCATGTGTATACACTATACAAGAAAGCTAGAGCTAAAAGGATAAGGGGAAAACACAAGCTGCTCTTCCAAGTAAAATCAGAGCTAAAAGGATTGAGCTCACTACACCTGATGTTTTAGGACTTCAACAAGTGACGTCAAGCAAAAGCATTGAGTTTACTGGGAGAACCGAGTGGAGTTGAAAGAATAAGATCATCATAAATGGTTAATTGAAATAATACCTATCACTCACAAATCTCCGTTTCTCGATGTAGGCATCCATACCAACATAAAGGAAGATGAAAATCTCAGCAACGAATAACAAGGTTGCAAAAGCATGCCTGTGGATTTTGATAAGATTCAATTATTACGATAATGCAATGCGTTAGGTTAAAAATATAACACCAACCTACGGATTGTGGCTCAGTTGACTGCGCAGGTTGAGCTTGTGAGAAGAACTCTTGGGTTTGATCCACACTAAACACACCCGCAGGGAGGGCCAAGGAGCCTTAACCGTGATTACGCCTCGAACCGAATTAGTCGGCTCAGTGGGTTCGGATACTAGTGGCTTACCCAAAAAAAAATATAACACCAACTCTGCACAAACCCATAAATGAAAACTTAGTAAGTTATTTATAAAAATAAAATTCATATTATATTATGTTTACATTTTTATTTAAAACTTAACATTCCTTTAATTTTCATTTGAACTCATTTTAACATGATCTAATTTCTCATAAAATCTGATCTTTTTTTTTTTAGGAATAAGTTGTGAAATTTATTAATAATCAAACAATATTCATAATAGCAGAAGGTGATATATCAAACCACTCTCTTAAGCCTTACTTGGAATGAGCACCCACAGTAACAGTATATGCGGCTACATTCGCAACCTATAAGCAAAACAACAAAATACTGACTCTAACTCACTAATGAGAGAGATACAATCTTGAATAAGGAGACCAAACGTCGAAACATCCGTAGCTGAAAGATTCTCAATAGCGTGAACCACTAACTTTGCATCTGATTCTACAATCACATTTCTCCATTGACGTGCTTTTATCCAGCTTAACACCTCTCGAATCACTACTGCCTCGGTTGCCTTAGCTGAAAAGAGTCCCACCACACGCCAAGCTCTAGCAACAAGAAAACCTCCATCCGCTCCACGAACCACTGCTCCAATACCCACATAGCCAGTACTCGTTCCTGTTGAGGCATCTACATTGATTTTCAAAAAACTAATAGGTGGTGACTTCCATTGATGAAGTGCCCGAGAGCTAGCAACAGGTACAAGTCGAATATTAGCAACATACCATTCATCAAAAAAGTTTTTAGCCATATGAATTACGAACCACATATTACACCTCTTTCTCTACCATACCACTTGATTTCGAAAAGTCCAAATAGCCAATAACAACATTAACATAGCACCAGCTTGTACATTAGACATTTCTAGCCAAACTTGTCCACACCAGCCCATAAACAAATTAACAAGAAACAAAGTAGTAGTAAATCCAGCAAGTCTCCATATATTAACAACAAATGGACACTTCACCAACACATGCATTACCGTTTCATTGAAACCATACCCAATTTAATAATGATTTGATCTTTATACTTCAAAACGATAAGCCTTCACTTTAAATACCCAATTTATTGATGATTTGATCTTTATACTTCAAAATGATAAGCTTTCACTTTAAATACCCAATTTATGTTTCCTTATTGTCCAGACTTACAATCCAAGGTCAGTAATATTTATACTTTTTTATATACCAAAAAAAATATTTATACTTTTTAGGGCCTGTCTGGTTTAACAGTTAGAATAGATAAAAAATATAATAATTATTTTTAGGAATAGAAAAGATGAGGAATATAATAGAATAAGTATTACTTTGTTTAATTTACTATTAAAAATTTTTTATGCCAATGTTTGGTTTGTATAAACTTGAAATGACAAAAGAATAACTAATAAAAAGATCAAAATATCTTTATTCTTCTTCTTATTATTATTGTTGTTAATTTTCTTATTATTAGTTTTATTATTCTTATTATAATTAATAATTATTATTAATTTTTTACTTATTATTATCCTTCTTGTTATTAATTTTATTAATTTTCTGGGGGGAGATGAAAATGAAAAAGAAACACGGGATGAAATGAAAGATAAAAAAGTCATGAACAAATGACTTCATACTTGGAATAGCTAATGACAGGTGGAGATGGTTATTAGCTATTGCTTAAAGTTAAGGAATATATAATTTTAGAATTAAGTATTCTGTGTATTTATGTATTTTAGTCTAACCAATCAAGAAATAATTAAATTTTAAGAATAAACCAAAAATAAAAAATGTATTCAATTAAACCAAACATGCTATTAGTTCTTACTTCTTACTATGACAATGTCACTTTTAGACTCTTTAGATGGGCTGAACTGTCTAATTTGGGCTTCAAAATTACTTGAGACCGTTCACCCACAATCATCTTTATTCTGATGCCATACATAAACATATCTCTGTTTCATTCCCTTCTTCTTTTTTCAAAAAAAAGAAAAGAAAAGAAAGAGGCATCAACTTAATTACAATTACATAAAAAGGGTGTGCTTAATTCTCTATTAATGCACAAGATAATATTCATTATTTTTTGTAAGACATATAGATACTCTTGACAAACTACATACACTTTCTAATTGAGGGTATTACTAATACTAAGTTAGATGAAATCAACTTAATAAAATATCATAAAATGGTTAATTAGGAAAAACAATATTTTAAAAATCGAATTAAATTATCTCATTTGATCATAATTATTATGAATTAAGTAATTTTTAATTTAATTTGTTTTAATAACTTATTTATATAAAAATATTTAATTCATTGAAAAATCGACCAAGTTTATAAATAACTTAAAGAATATAAGTTATATATTCATTCCCAAGCACTCATTCTTAGTTGCCAAATGTTTATTTTTATTATAAAAATTATTGATAATTATTTAAAAATTAATAAATTTATAAATCATTAAAAGTTTTTAATTAATTATTTATAACTTTAAAAACTTTAATTATTTATTTATAAAATATAATATAATAATTAAATATGAATAAAAATTTCCATTATTATTTTTAATTTTTAATACTAAATATTAAAATAATTATTAACTTTATTAAATACAATTTCAAACATGCATAAGAAATAATTTAATCCTTATTATCACTTCTCATCTTTATTCCTTTTTTTTTTTAATAATTCTGATTGTTTGAGAAAGTATGCTTTGACAGAATTCTGACTTTCAACACAAAAGGGGAAAGTGAAGTGGGACCCAAATGCAAGTGAAACTCATAGCTGTCAAGTGACTCAGAATTGTTTGCGTGCTCACTCTCTTCTGTCCAATTTTGGGAGCGAATGGTCGCTGGCTGCTGTCTCTCCATCTCTCTAATGTGTCTCTTATATAAGTGCTAAATGGGAATTCAGTAATTTTTCAGGGTGCCCATTAGCATAAATTCATTTTTAAGATTGGATTTGAACTGGGTTTTGGTGGTTCTGGAGTCCTCTGTACTTTTCTGTATTCTCTATTGTTTCCAGAGGTTCAATGGCTTCTTGTGAGTCCATCTCTCTTTATATTTCCTTTTGTATGTTGAATTGGATTGTTGAGTTTATATGTGCTGGGTGCTTTTAATTGTTGGCATGTGATAAAGTTCCTACCTTTGCACGTGTGGGCATGGGTGGTGAATGCATATAGTTGTTATGTGAAATTCGAGATTCAGGTTTTTAGGTTTTGTTTATTAATTTTGTTTCACAATTGTAATGCCTTTCCTGGTTTGAAATTCAAACTGTTACGTTACCATGGATGTAATATATGTTAATGTTGGCTTCGCAAATGTTCTTGTTTAATTTGTTGTCAATGGTTGGAAACAGCTAAGAAAGCTTCATCTGATTTCTCCATTAAGTTTTTATTGAATTTTTTCTAGGTAACAGAAGTAAAAGCTCAAAGTTAGGTTGAAGTTGGTTGCTTGTTTGGCATGAAGTTAAATGGTTCTCTCAGTAAAACATTCAGATTTAAAGCTTAATTTCACATGTTCAATTGCCTACATAAATCTTCAGATCATTGTTTGGCTTTCTCCTTCTGCTTTTAGCTAGATAAAACTAATTAAACTAATGCCCTCCTACAATCAAGGTGCTTTGTATTGACCTTTTACCTTACCTTTTCGGGAAAGTAAACTATAGACTTTTCTTTTCTCCTGGCTTGGTCTTTACAGGTAACCTAGGAACTTCTCATCTTAAACTGACAAAGTTGGAATTTGGGCGAGTGAATGTCAATGCTCTACATCAACGTTGTGGCTCAAGAGCATCAATGGGGAGGAAACAACTGCAATATGCAGGTTTGGCCATTTCACATGATAAGAAGAAAGCCTACACTGTGTGTCGTGATTCACCTTCAGAGACAGAGTGTAAGTTCTTCTGTCGATATATTAGTTACTCATTACTGTCACGTATAGTCAATTGTATGATACATTAATTTTATTGTCAAAAACAGATTTAAGGATAAAATATCTTTATTGATGTTGAGGTTCCCAGATATTTGCTTCTTGGACATGAATTTCTGATTAGGACCATACAAACTACAATGCACCTTTCATTTCTCAAATTGCAATTTTTGATGAATCCAGATTCACTCATGGTTCCTGGAAACTTTAACGCCTTGAAACTGCTCGTAACAATGATTTATTTGAAGGTTTTAAATAAGTTTAGTTACCAGACTTTTCTTGATCAAGGTCAGCAAATTTTGGGAGGAACTCAGACATCATGTTTGAGAGCGCAGTTCATAATCTATTACAGGCTTTCGACTACAATTTTATAAACTGTCTATTGGTGTCAGTTAAATAAGGCAATAGTTTGATCTCTAATACTAATTCAAAAGGTTCAAATGGAGTTTTTATTGGTTGGCATGTTGTGTTTCGTATACTGTATTGCTGTTGTTCCATGTGCTTTAATTTGCAGCCTCGAACAGAGTGGAACGCTTCGAAGATTCCAAATCAACTGGTTTGGTTAGCCAACTTATTCCAAATTAATCCGAGGTATCTCTCCATTATAATTTTTAATGTGGCTTTGATGCATTTTTTTTTCTTATCTTACATCTAGATGTTTTTTATTGGACCCATAACTTCAAAATTAAGTTGCTACTGATCTGCCTATAAATGCTCATACATTTCAGTAACATGTTTTGTGCCTGTTCTTTCTTGAGATGTACGTCTCATACTATATTAGATTTGCATATCCTGTTCTACGCTGTTGTTTGGCATTGGGTTTTGGATGCTTACCCGTATATGTTGACTATTGTCATGACTAAAGTTCCTTCTTCAAGGAGCCAAAGGTTGGCTCTTTTGGTGATAGTCCCTTGAATGATCTATGCTTCTTTATGTTGCATTTTAGATGAAGTCTTCAACAGTGTTAACCTCTTCAGTTGTGACGAAGGCATGGATGGTTCCCCTGTATGTCTGTGCATGTCTAAAATGGTGATTATCAAGGTTGTCTCTAAGTAATTATATGGATTCAGTTGTTGCTTTATTCTTTTTTTTGCTGCAACTGTTCCAGGCCTTTTTCCCAATCTCCATTAACATTGTCTTGAAAGTGCTTGATCAATTGTCTTTTCATATGGGGATTCCTGAATCCCTTACATATCATTCTTCTTTTTTATGCCATTAGGAGCATGCATTTGACTACAGTACTGTCTTTGCTCATGGATTGAAATATTAAAGATTATGGTTCAAATTGGATTGGATCTGCAGGTTGAATCTCTAGTGACACAAGTTTGTGATGCTACTTCAATTGCAGAATTTGAACTGAAAGTAAGCAATCTTAACTAGTTGCGTCCGTCTTTGTCAGTTGATTAGAATCTGGATTCAGATTATTGGACTATTTACTTTCGCAACCTTTAAATTGGAAACTTACTCTTTTCTGCATCTTTATTTCTTTTATTTACACTTCTGTCTTCGTCTTTTATTTACAATCTGTCGAAAATGAGGGAACTTCTTGCACTCCAACAGAAAAATAGAACTTCAAGTCTGCTCCAAGCTTCAACCTTTGTCGAAGAACAGAACTTTCAGATATTCAACAAACCACTTCAGCTAAGATGAGCTGAACTCCAATTGATTCGTCCAACAGTAACTGAACTGAGTTGATTTGCATCAGATGGAAATTCTCCACAGAAAGGCAGCACCTTGAGTCTTATAGATTTAATGTATTCTCTGTTGTAAGTGTCACTCAATGTTAATGATCTATCTATCTCTCAAATGTATGAAAAATTTGAAAAGCAGTGTTTGTAATAGAAACTATGGATTTGCAGAAATTTCAGAAATGGAAATTTGCACTTTGAAATTTGCTTCTTTTCCACTCTTAGAAATCTTCACATCTCTCCACACACATTCATAACATCTCAATAGTAACACAAGAAAATCTTTAAAATGAAGCAGATGAAGAGAAGATAATTTTTCATAAAATGCTGCAACTCTTCCATTACAATTGAAGAAGAGTTTTAGAGCCTTTTAAGTTGGCTCTTCACGCCTTTCTTGCCTAGGTACATCAATGGTTCAAAATAAAAATGAAAAACAACTAATGAGTAAGATTTTGACAAGTTTCTTACTCTTATTGGTTCACCAAGTACAAAAGCATTTCTGTTGGGTGATACATTAGCAAAAGACTGACATTGTGATCTCCTAATAATTTAAAGCTGCAAAAAGTAAAAAGACAAAAGAGGCTTGAAAACTATGGAAACAAAAGCTGATGCTCAACTTCACTAGCTTAATTGTCTTCAATAACATGCATTCCTTCCTTTACTCCATTGACTGCGGGATCTCTTTTCAATTGCTTCAGAATTTTTTGCTTCAGGTTTTGATAACTCTGTTTCAGGTTTTGCTTCAGCTGATATTAGAACAACTCTATATTTGCTGCACATCCTCAGATTCTTCATTCTTCAGCCTTTCTTTGCGTGTAGCTTCATTCTCCTCATTTGTCTTGCTTTGATCTCTCGCGCATTTTATCATTATTCAGCTTCAAAACAACATGGTCATGGTGTTGGTATAACCTGTTTACCATTGCTCTGTTTTTTCATAATAAAAAATATAATATCCTCCTTTGTCATTGTTGTTCTTTCCTTGCAGTGCAATTGCCCTATCATATTCAGTTTGATTTCTGCAAGCTGGCTAGAAAGCAGAGCAACCACAATCTGCAGCACAAGCCGTCAAAGTACAATCCTCAGGAACATGGTAAACACAGCAAGGACCCAAAGGCGAAGGCTCAAAAAAGCCCCAGGAGCTCCAGTGTTGGTGGCCGCCAATAGGACATGCAATTCCTCTGCCTTTGACAGGACCTAGTTTCCTATCAGTTAGCAGCTCCAGTTGCTCCATCCTTGTTAGTAGCTTAGGTAACTATGATGCTGCTCCTTGGACATTGCTCTGCAAGGAAACACTGTTCAATCTTGCAATGTCAACAATAAACAATACAAACCAAATCGACAACAATAATTTTCTGATGATAAAATGGTGCAAACTAGAAATGTCATCAATCTTTCAATCACTAACATTCAAGTTTTAGGAACTTTCCTATTAGTTTATAAGCATTTCAGAAAATTCTGAAACAAATTGTGAGCTCACCACTGTCTTATTTCTAACAACTATCAATCTCGTCCATTTCATGCTAATTTAAGTCTTCATGAACAAATCGGAGCTAACACCCAACTTCACCTATGCTTACAAATGATTACTTATAGCATATTAAGGAAGAAATAACTTAATCTCAACTGCAAGAAGCAAGCGTAAACTATAAATCAAAATGGAGGTGAAAGCATACCATTTTAGAGATAATAGCTAACATTAGCTGATGGCATTGGTTTCCACATATAGCCATGGGCTTAACCAAAAGAGGTGAAAATGTTACAGATGGAGAATTGGAAAGAGATGCATTTGGTGCCACCAATAGCTGCCAGTTCTACCTCCATTTTTTAGGTTCATTTTCTTCATCATTCATTAAATTAACAAAGTAACTAAGTCAGCTCCCAGCATAAGTAGATCTTCCTCCACTCTCATTTTTCCATATAATTTGACTTACCAAAATGTTCACATAATCACACAGTAGGATTTGAACCTATGACATTGGGTTTTGTAGACTTGTGCTCTAATGAACTGAACTTCTCGTAATATACACACTTGAATTCCAAACATTTTATACCCATTTTCCTTCAATAGGTTGCAGGCTTATAGATTCTCTAAGATGCCATGTATTTTGTCCAGATATGAAATCCAAAGACAAAATCCCTTTTCCAAGCATAAGCTTGCAATGCTTGACGCTTCCTTTAAATGGTTCTGTTGAGAAAGACCGTTCAGAAGCA
>JANIJF010000009.1:10087091-10099247 GCA_024520955.1 Erythroxylum bequaertii
AGGTATACCTCAGGTTGATATCGTTGCTCCTCTTCTATTTGTGATTATAGGTAGACAATCCTCACTGCCATCTTACCCATTTGGCTTGCCACATTGTCGAATCTAGACATTAAGTCCTACCAAAGTTGTATACCTTATTGAAACTGTTGTTGTATATCCTATTGGAACTGTTGTTGTACATCCTACCAGAATTATAAAGTGTTACGACGACATCATCAACTAATTCTTCCAAGGATGTACCTGAGTTTTGCTGGCTCTCCCAAATTAGGATATTAGAACAAAATTGATTTTCATCCTGCTGGAATTGTAAGATATTATGCTGAGTTTGTTGTATAATCTCTTGAAGCTGCTACATAACCTATTGAAATTAAAAATTGTTAGCATTACAGGTCTTTATATAGTTGCCCAAAGGTGTACCTGAGTAATAATAAGGATCTTCTCGTCTGTACGAGAATTGTTGTGTGTCCTACATACTATCATAGAAGTTATGTGTGTTTATTATCCCATCCATAGTTGAAATTTGTATGATCACTCCAAACATAATAATAAGGTAGGGAATATGAGTTATGAAAGAAATTACTTTTGTCCATGAATATAATTTTTTTTAATAATCACAAACATGAAACAAAAAATGAAAAGATCATGAAATAAATGAAAATAAAGCAATTGTGAACAAATATATACAAAACAATAATTAAAATCACAAATAAAAACAAAAACACTACACTCCCCGAAAATGATGTCAAAATTGACAGCACGTTATAACGCTAGGCAAAATAAACTAAACCTACTACTATAGAAATGGTGAGTCTAGGTCAATCCTAAAGAGAGTGTATGTAAGTCTACGAAATGAAATTAATTAGTGTTTAGGTTTTTGGCAAGTTTTGGTTTTAAAAATAAGAAAATAAAATAAAGCTAAACTAACTATTAAAATGCAATTTAAATAAATTTAAAAAAAATGATAAAAGTAGGGAATTCGGTTGGGACCCGATTTTTTGGTTTAGTCTCGGCCTACACACGATCAAGTATATTCCATCATCCTAACGTCATTACAATTATCTTTGGACTATTGCTCTAAGACTAACAGAACGCTCTATTAATCCAGTTTTCCCTTAGGTTATGTTTATTCAAGATACGATCGTTAAATAAACCTAACTACTGAATAAACTAGGATATGATCTCTATATTCAATTTGGTAGCAGCATTACGATGAAGATCAATATAGGTAGTAACCTCACACATTCGGGTTATCTAACCTAAGTTATGTTGTTCCTAATTATATGGGATCATTAGATGCTACAAACAAACATTAAATGTAACAATTACATACTACATTCAACATCATAAATTAGGTTTGAAGTAGAATAATCAAAATAACGTATTTCGATCACCTATCCACAACTCAATTCAATTAACACAAACAGCATAACAATCCAAAAACAAATTACAATGTTACTAGGATGAAATGTCTTAATTGTGACTTGGTGTTGATATCCTCATTGAACTAGCGTCGAGAACTTAGCCTTCCATTTCCATCTTCAAGCTTTAACAATTAGCCTTTGTAGCCTCCATTTATGTTAAAAAATGAAGAGAGAATGGAGAAGAATAGCTATTGTCCACGCTACTATCCATAACCAAAGATGACCAGATGCTCCTTTATTTCTTTGTTTTATCAGCAGTCTACACTCTCCACTCACTCGCCATTTTTCCTCCATGCTTTTCTAGCTCCTTTATTTATTCAGTAGCTATGTTTTTTTTGGTTCCTTCTTCAGCCCCCCAGTCGACACATCCTTTTCACTAATAGAAGCTAGGTTAAAAGATGTAGCAAATTGGACAGGTGTCCTACATTCCAACTACCTTTTTTCCCTTGATATTTTCGATTCTCCACTCCCTTATGCTCCAACTTCAGCCGACATTTCACACCCCACGTCACACACAATACATTCTTTTTATATTCAATAGCTAGGTTTAAATTTTTGTGAGGTGTGCCTATCACACTCACAGTTCACTCCAATTGAAACACATCAATATCTCTTTGTTTTTTATAAACTCTAAACATGGAATGACAACTGGTACTCACATGATACCTATGCAATCCCATTCAATTCATGCAGTAGTGGGTGAGAACCCTCCAAATGTGTAGTCGTCCAACCTTTATTTTATTATCCAAGCTTTGTCATACTACATGAATCAATAGAGTATGGAAATCGAGAAGATGGCTAAAATGAACATGCTTTTGGGTCACTTTAGTTCCTTTGCTTCCAAAATGTACCTATAATAAAATGTAAGCTAAAGTAAGTATCCTAAGCATTTCTAAGGCATTAATCACAAAGTGTAGCATATCAGATGAACAAAATTTTATCACATATCAAGTTCCCTCATACTTAGCTTTTGACCGTCCTCGAGCAAAACATCATTTTCAAAGTCATAGACCCAAAAATATTTACATAATTCCCATATTTTCCAAGAATATATAATCATAAACAAAGATGAATGACTTTAAAAAACCATAACAAGAACTTAACATTCCAAGCTTTTACTTATGATCATTCAACATTCAATTCCAAGCTTTTACTTATGATCAATCAACATTCAATACCTTTAAAAACCGAGTAATCTAATGGTAGACTTGAAAAATGTGTTAAAAAAAGATATATTCATGGGTACACTCAATACCATTTATGATCATGCCATTCTATAACTTTGCATATCATTTCATTTCTCCACCATTAATGTTCATATGCAAAATCATGAATCAAATGAATTTCAAGGTTTTAATATAAGCAAAGATAAGGTGAGCTATGTTTGGGTATAGTAGAATAAAAGCCATTAAAGCTAATGAAACAAAGCAACACTCAATGTGACATCAAGTGCAAAAAGTAACATTCCCTCACAATTATATACATCAACTATAATGAATGCAAAAATGATGTTTTACTACTTAAACTCATGATCTCACACACAAACCACATGAAGCATATATCACTCACAAAAATTGATCATAAATAATATGCCGAAGAGATTAAGTACTATGAATCATACGCCGAACAGATTCTATGACTTACTATTGGAGTTACCCCATCTCTTTGTATCAAATTTGACAGAGCAGTGATCCTAATATCAGTAACCACATACACTCAAGAAATTTGGAAAGAGAGTAAAAAAGAAGTTTGAGCAGAAGTCCACTACCATATCATCTACTATTGAGCTTATAATAGCTAGCATGAGAGAAAAACTTATTACAAATCAGTTGAACTCCTGCTGTAGTAGAGGAATAGCTCTGACGTTGAGAATTTAGATCTTGATCCTATTTACTCATTGCTACAAATCAAAGTTCATTCTACCTAAGATTCCAGCAGACCAAACTCTCAATCCATTCATAAAAACAAATTACAAACATGCTTCTACAAACATAAACAAGGAAGAAGGGTTTTGGGACTAACCTGTCGAAAGCTTAGCAGTCTTCTTTTCAGATCCCCTCTCAGTCAGATGTGGAGTTACAAGAAGAAGATCAAAATAGAAGAAAAGAGTGAACAATTACACGATACATACCTAAGAGAGTCTCCTATAGCATCACTCAACCTTCTATCCAGTTGTCAGATATGTCTAATGATTTAGGGCATAACGTTAGTTTTCCCTAAAATGTTAAGAATCTAACAGTTTCAAACAAAGAGACTTACCAGGGACAAACTCCCTATAGTGTGGAAGGAGAAGAAGAAGAAGAAGCGAGGGCCAGCATCGCCGATAGCTTCGCCAGATCTCATTCACCCCTTAATCGAGAAGCTTCTGTGAGAGTCGAGAAAGAAGAAGTTGGTTATTCCCCAGTTGGAAAAGTCATACCCGAGCCTTTCTATGTAGCCGTTTTGATTAAATCTTTATGTGCTTATGTGTTAAGCAGTAGTGTTAGGGGCTTGGCAGACCCCTTGTTTCCCTTTTATTCTTTAATACAATTTTAAATTTTCAAAAAACAAAACTCTATGGTATTCTATTCTCCTAATTATCTTGACAAGTAGATATGTTACAAAGTTGGAGAATGCTTTCCCAAATGTAGTTAGAGTAACAACATCAAAAGAAGAGATAATCCAAGCTTTCTTGCTCCTAAAGACAAGTAATTTTGAGAATTCTAAAAAGTGAATTAAAGTAACAAGTTATCTCTCTTAAATTTAAAAAGGTCTAAGGTTTAAGTCTCTTAAGTAACTTCTATAAAATAATGTATCAACTTCTAAATAATTCTCTTCATAAAAGTTCCGTAATTTTTATTATTTTTAAAGAAACTAGTTAAAAATAAAATTATATATATAATGACATCAAGACATGATAGCTTTTTTACTTTACCAATTGATTAAGTATAAAAAAATACAACAAAAACTATTCTTTAGATAACATATGATGATTTCTAAAGACCTTTTTTTTATATAAAATAGATATTTGTATTTTTAAAGATATTAATTAAAAATTAGGTATCATTACTATAAGATGAAAAATAAGTGACAAAAGAATTTTAATGCTTAAGACCTTTATTTTATTAATTTAATATTTAATTGTTTCATATTATCTATTTATGTATATTTGACATTTTCTTATTTTAACTTATGCAATCTTTAATAAAATAAAAAAAATTAGTTATTTGATAATATATGTTCACTTCCAACATTAAGGCATTATACATTAAGATTAAGATTATAAAAATTGATGTATACATAATATGTCTTCTAAATTAACCTTCTTATAATAAAACTATAATTATTATTTTTAAATTATTTAAATACTACAACAACATAGATAAAAAAAATTATAGATTATTTTTAAATAAAAATTATAATTTTCAAAAAAATTCAAGCAATTTGATTTATTTATTTCAAATAAATTAAAAAATATATTAATGGATAAATTTATTTAAAAAATACGGCTATTTAAATATTTTATGTTTGTTAAATTAACGATGTTTTGATACATAATTTGATGTTAATAAAATATATATTATTTATTTATTTGTATTGATCATAACAAAGTAATTTAAGTATTTAAGCAAAATTGAGATTAAATCCATTCATAAAGCCAATTAAGCCATTCCGAGTAAAATGAGCAAAGAATTAGGGAACAAATGAGGCCAAAGTAAGGCGTTCAAACTAATTAATGAGTTTTAAGATGATACAAGTGAAGAACAACCCAAATAGACCAACAACAAGAAAGAACAAGTCATTTTGAGTGTAATTATGCAATGCAAATTTTTATAACCTATCTAACTTATTTTATTACTTTAAAAGCTCAAAGTGCATAAGAATAGTGTATTTTAGTTTCAATACATATACTTTTTTAAAATCAAGAGGAATTTCAATAAGAATTTTCAAAGAAAATCATCTTGATCTCCAAAATTCGAATAAATTTTTTTGATAAACTTTTATGTTTTATTCTTTAAAAGAACTAGGGAACTTCTTAAAATGTAATTTTTAGGGAATTGTATCAATTAATATATGGGTTAGGTTGACCTAAACTGGAGTTATGAAGTTCAAAGTATTTTTAAAATGGAGTTAGGTAGATAGGTTAATTCTTTTTGGAAAAGTAAATGAATCATATATTATAATGGCATAGGATTAAATCATTTAAAACTACTTTAAAGAATCTTTCCAAAAAAAAGTACTTTAAAGAAGCCATTCAACATATCATGGGCTATAACACTTGTCTATTGGCATACACCATCTGTAGTTACTCACAAAATTGTTTATTATGTGTAAGTTGAGATTTTAGAACATAGAGATCAACTTACGTAAGATACAGGTCAATTGAACTCTCCAAGAAAATTTAGAAGTTTCAAGTTAGGGAATTTACGCCTTCTAAAAAACTTGAATAAAGATATTAAGAAAATTCTCAATAATTTTTTATATATAGGTGAAGCTAATAATGCAACTCAAACTAGAAACAAATGTGTTGAAGTGTGTATTCAAAGGATAAAGGAGGGTTAGGTATTAACTCTATCAAGGTAATGAACAAAATGCTAGTCATCAAAAAAACTTGAAAGCTATATTTAGATAAGGAATCTTTTTGGGTCTAATTGATGCATACATAATTTCTCAAAGCGGAGAATTTTTAAAAGATTAAACCAAAAGAAAACACTTAATGTAAAATCCATCAAATGAGAAAACTAGTAGGTCGTCAGACAAAATATTTAATAGGGAATGGAAACTTAATCTCATTCTAGTCAAAGAAGGCATACAAGGTGAACATAGTGTAGCAACCTCAAAGATTTCTTCTCTATAATAGAAAGTGCACTAGTCCATAACCTAAGGCTAACAAAGTATGATAAAATGGCATAGATAATATATAGTTCTAGGTTATCTGCCAACATATCATGCTTGGACATTTATAGGTTCACATTTCCATAAGTACCTTGGAATAACTTTTTCTACACAACAAGGCAATATAAAATCCTCTTTAATTCTCTATCTAGTAATCAAATAAATATTAAAGGGAATGGATAGGCTAAAAGGAATCTTAACCAGTGGTTGTTATACTCTCTGAAACTAAGAACAAAAACAATTAATCATTTAATTTTTAGTTCCTACTAAACTTCCTTCTCACAAAAATAGACATAATATTTATATAACTTTCAATGTCAATAGAATGAATGGATAAAGATAGGAGATTGGGGAAAAAAATTTAGCAACAATTTTAAAGGAGACAAAGAATTATTCAAGATAAAATTTTACTTATGAAATATAGAGGGAAAGAAATTCAAGGATTTTTTTTAAATGTCCAATAGAAAATTCATACTTCATGTTAGAATGTCTAGAGTTATATTTGAGAAATTATCTTTGCAAAAGGAATCAATTTAGGGATGAGCAAGGAAATGTCAACTAGATGGAATATAATCTAAGTTAATTTATTAGACATCAAGAATGTGATCCTCTCTCTAATGGTTGCAACTCAGCTAGTTCTTCTTATGCTTACAGCTATGCTTATATAAACCATACATGTTTCAATATAAGACCTAAACTTATCCATAAGGCATATTGGCCTTTGTTTTGTTGTATATAGTTCCACCTTTAATGTGTTTTTGGAATACAATTTTAATTTTAAAAGAATAATGATTGATATTCATATAAGTTGACCAATATAAGTAATTTATCAACCAGTGTCTTAAAAACTAATTGTTATAACAATTAGTTTAAATATCTAAAATTTATATTTGTCAAAAATGAGTATAAATTGTCTATAATTTTGTTATACAATTAGTTTAAATATCTAAAATTTATATTTGTCAAAAATGAGTATAAATTGTCTATAATTTTGTTATTGGTTATTTTAATGAAATTTTGGTGATTCATTAGACATTATTGAAAAATTTATCATAATTGTGTTGCACTCCATTAAAGGACGTTGTAATGATTTATATTTGTCAAAATTTTATATTTTTCAAAACGAGTATAAATTGTCTATAATTTTGTTACTGGAAATTTTTATGAAATTTTTAACTTTTAAGAAAAGCTTGTAATGATTTATGCTTTAACTAGGAAACAAAGATGGTATACAAAAAGTTTTCTTTGCCTTAATGAAGAAAAAGATAGTAAAATATTTTAAGTAAGATTTGGATTAGACCTAAGCTAAGATTATTATCCAAATGACTATAAAAATGGATAATGCACTCTCTTGCCCTTATTTTTCATTTTTTTTTTGCCATTTAATTTTTAGATATTCAATTATAGAGATTGTTCAGGGGGGGAGAATAACATTGTAGGTACAGAGGGCTTTAATCTAATAATGAATTCAACCCTACATATAAACCAAGTCGAAACCAAAAAGACATAGTCTCGTGCATGGAAAATAACTCAAGAATATTTACAAACAAATTAAACATGTCGTTATTCAAAGCTTTAGTTGGGAGAATAACTAGGGAATACTTGTGTGATTTAATAGTAACTCCCCTATAGCCTCTTTCTAATTATGACTACTAATTCAAAATAGATTATGGAAAATGGATATGTTAAAAGGCATTGAATTGAACAACTTAACATACAAGATGTGCCTCCGAGCCCTTAAGAATTAAAAGCACCTTTTGTTGAACTGTCAATTCACTCAAATGCTTTAGAATCAATCATGACTTGTATATACAATTTAATGCTTCAACCATATTTGGCTTCTGTTTATAAATTAAGCTTAACAACTCAGGTATACTAAAAAATGTGAGTTAAAAACTTTTAAATTGATGCTAAATTATGGTATCTATGCAATCTAAGGGGAAAAATAAAACAATTGTCCAAAATTAGCATAGTAAAATTTAGACTTTCAACTTGAATATATTCAAAGTAAATTAGAGATTTGATCATGTCTTAAAAAAATTCAAGGATATGAGCAATGAACTTGCTTCCATATGAAGGATTTTTCATCTCTCAAGCAACATAGAAACAATAAGCTGAAGCACTTGCAATTGTTTTCTAAATATACATGTTCTTGGTTTGTTATAAGCATTAATAAAAAAACCTAAACTTTACTCAAATTTTCGATTATAGGTAAAATTTTAAAACATGGAATTAAATACTCAAATTTTCAATTTTTTCAAACTTAGTCTGATGTTATTCGTTAACATTGTTGACTTGACAAGCCACCCATGACACAAACCCTAAATCATTGTACACACCAAACTTAATTGAACTAATTAAATTTCATTAAGCTAATTAGAGAAACTACATCGTTTAGTGTTAAAACCCTAAATCAATTTAGCAGTTCAAGTTGTTACTCTTCCTTTGCTATCGCACCAATCTCTGCTTCTCCTCCTTTTTTAGTTCATTATAGGAAAATCAAGAAGGGCTTTTCTTTATTTTCTTCCTTATTACACCAATCTTCTTTACCAACACACCATTCTCTATCGTACACCATTCTCTATCACATACCATTCTTCACTCCTCTTTGCATTACAAAATATATTGCATCAATATTCTCTGTCGCATTATAGAAATTATGATTTTTAGGTGTGTTTTGTTTGGACTTTGTCTTGTTTTTAAAATTTTTTACCCAAGTTCCTTTTTTATTTCATTACAAGATTAAAAGGAAGCACTTCTTATTCATTTGGCTTATGAATTATTCTTGGAACATAATGTGATTAGATAGTTATTAATTTATCCATCTGCATGTCCTTAGTTTATCTGGATTAGTGCTTAAATCTTTGTAAAAATTTAAAATATTTTTGTGAAAATTGTTTCTAATATTCTACCATACTATAAAATTAGGATTAAGAGGATAATATTCTACCATACTCTAGTTTTGGCCTTTCTTCATTGTGTCTATATTTTCACCAACTAAACTAGTAGTTATAGTAAGAGTTTCACAATATAAGGCAAGTTGTTTGTCCCTTCCATACTGATAATTGTAGCTTTGTATATTTGGTTAAATTGGTTGGAATAATTCTCTTTGGTAGCTAAATTGCAAGTGTTATACATATTGTAATGAAACTAGGACTATTAACTTCATGTTGTGATTTGGATTTATTTGTCTAATAACTAAATTGGTTGTCTATTTCTTCATTTCTTTTAGCTGATTAAGTTGAAACTTATAAAGTTACGCTTGTTCTCAATAACATGGACTATTTTAAATGAGGTTTAAGAAGATACATAATGTTTTATTTGTAATGAAATGAAGAATTAAGGGAAGAATTATCAAGTCTAAAATTGATTTCATACACTACTCAAAAAAATTTATTCATTTTATCCAACTCCATATATTCCTCTTAAATGTTTGATCTCTTAGTAAATTGAATAGGTGAAAAATTAAAAAAATAAGTTTCACACAAAAAGTATGCATTAGATATTGCATTCAAGAATGTAGACTAAAATGTGATGAATATCCATTAAGATAGATAAAAAAATTCGATTAAAGGTTCTTTAGTTTATTTATTACTTGAAATATATCAAGTTATGTACCTTAAGCAAATTAGGTGTTTAAATGAAAATCTAGGATCGCCCTAAATAAGTATTTCAAGGTAAAACAGAGGTTGTATAACCTAAATCGGTGAAGAACTACTTTAGATTTTGTCTAGGAATTGAATTGCTTATATGATTTACTTCTTTGCAGTATTTCTAATTGTCCCAAATTAAGATTTCTTAGTTTTTCCTTTACTTTTTCCTCTTGGAATATGTATCATTTTGTAAGGCCCTAAAATATACCCTAGTTGCAATAATACATGTTTATGAAAATGCATGTGTGAAATGTTTTGGTTTGTTTATACTATTTTGTGTGCCATTCAATATCCTTCCAAGGGGTATGTGGGTGTTACAATTTTACGAAGTTGCTAAGGGTAATCAGCCGGAGCAAACTCGTTCAGAAATACTTAGACTATCGGGGGTCAATCGAGGTGAAGCTGAGGTGCCACCTCCTCCTCCAGCTCAGGGAGAGGCTTTGATTAAGTTGTCCCAAGATATGATGACGTTGCTGCATCGGATGACAACCCCTAAGGTTCCGATTGATCAACTGAGGAAGTATAGAACTGAGGAATTTACTGGGACATCTCTGGAGGAATCTGAAAGGGCTGAGTTCTGGATTGAGAAGGTGAAGAGGGTACTAAATGAGATCAGTTGTCCAGCAGAGCAGATGGTTCACTATGTTGCCTCTCTCCTTCAGGGAGCAGCTTATGAATGGTGGAAGTTTGTTCTGAGGAGTCCTCAGCTACCGGTAACTCTGACTTAGGATTTCTTTGCCCAAGAATTTAAAGCTAAGTATGTGACAGAGGCTTATAGGAAGGATAAGTGGAAGCAATTTCTGAATCTAAAACAGAGGAGTTTGTTAGTTGCAGAGTATGACCGGGAATTTAATCAGCTCAGTAAGTATGCCCCTGAATTTGTACTTACTGAAGAGTTCCAATGCCATCAGTTCGAGAAGGGATTGCATGACTCTATCAAGAAGCATCTGGCAGCGTTTACTCTATTGCAACAAGTTACTTACCATCAGTTGGTGCAAGTTGCGATGAAAATAGAAAGACAAGAGATAATCAAGAAAGAAAGAAGTCAGAAAAGAGGCTCTTCTAGAGGTGGCCACTCCTCAGGGAAACGAAGTTGAGAAGATACTTCCTCTACACCGAAAGTTGCTCAGAGATTTGTGACTAGGGGAAGGCAACAAAACTTTCCCATATGGACTGTCTCTAGTAGGGGTTCCTCTGAGGTTCGAGGTTCTGGTGCCCCAGCATGCCCACACTGCTCTAACCATCATTGGGGTGTCTATTGGAGAGCTACAAGTGCATGTTTCTGTTGTGGCAGTACTGAGCATAAGATAGCCAGTTGCCCCCTCAACCAAGCTCAAACATCACAAGCCAGTTGAGAGGTCTTTCATACATCTGTTGGGAAAAGAGGACGTGGTAGAGGTCGAGGAGGATCTGGGCCGAATAGACTAAATCAGAGTAATCAGTCGGAGACTATTAATTGACCAGCTGTGCCTTCTACTTCGGCTCGAGCTTATGCACTGAAAGCTCGTGAGGATTGTTGGACCAATAGTGGTTGACAAATTAAATCCTACTTATGTTTTGATAATAATAAAATGTAAAGAATTGGTTAAGAAATTATTTCAGGTGATTTGGATTGCAATTAAAGGATTAATACAATTTAAGAGCGACATATCTACAAATCAAGAGATAAACAACATGCAAATCAAGTCAGTGATCATCACCAACGTTCAAGAGATAAACAATGTGCAAAAGATGATTGTTATGAAGATTATAATCAAAGATACGTATCCTAACATTTAAAGTTCAAGATTATCTGAAATATGTCTGTTGTAGCTGGCCCCAGTCGACCAGAACATTCCAAGTCGACTGAGAATTATCATATCTGTAAAGTGGAGCTTAATCAAGTCAACCAGAACATTGCAAGTCGACTGAAAACAAGAGAACTGTAAGTTGGATAATCATTCCAGTCGACTAAGATCATTCTAGTCGACTGAAATCATTCCAGTCGACTGATCGAGGAACGAAGATGAAATTTTTCATAAAAACACTAGTTCCAGTCGACTAGCACTAGTCGACCAGTCGACTATCAAGTGACACTGAACAAAATTCATCCAGATCAATCACAAATGGAAAGGAGAAAATCAGGCAACAGCTAGGAGATATCAAGCAACGGCTAATAGATGATCTACAACGTCTATATTGATCCAGAAGCCTGCAAATAAATAGAG
>JANIJF010000009.1:10167588-10178277 GCA_024520955.1 Erythroxylum bequaertii
AGATTTTGGAATTGGATTGTAAATTAAATATGAGATTGGAATTGGATTTTGGCATTTTGGATTTGAAATTGGAATTGAGTTGTAAATTAAATTTAGGATTGGACTATTTTGCAATTTTAAAAAAATTTAGGGACTATTTTATAAATTTAAAAATATCTCGAAACGGTACCCGATACTGATCAATATAGGTACAGTTCTGTTCCAGAGTCTAATCCGGTACCAAGGCAGGTACGATATTCATAACATTAATTTGGACCAAATTTCTCCTCCATTCTTTTACTTTCTTTTTATTTATATTTGTTCAAACAATAAAAAGCAAGAGAATTGCACTTCTCTTTCTTTTTTTTTCTTTCGTTTTCTGTCGATCCAAACAAAGGCTAAGTAGCTTATTTACTTTCAGCCCATTTAGCCATGTTTTATTGACTAGCTGAGCTCCCACAGACTCCCATAAATTTAGCATATTTCTTCTATGTAGCTTCTGGACAGGGAGTTTGATGACATAAAATCGGGTCGGGTTTTGATACCAAGAATGGTAGTTGGAGTTTTCAGACCACTACTTGCTCCTCGCCTTCGCCCGCCTCAGTTCCAATTTCCTTCACGTCACACTCTCTCTTCATCGCAAACGCTCGAGGAAGCTCTGAAAGCTACTGTGGAAACCAAAGCTTATCAACAAATTCCCGAACTTCTCCCCCCCTATAAAACCTCTTGCTTTAACCCCAATCCTTTCTCCTTTCTCTCTACTTTATCATACAATCCCAGAAACCAAATCATTGATAAAATTTTGCAGTCTTTAATTCCTCTAAGACCTCGCTGTCGGACTCAGATCGTGTATGACTGCCTACTTTCATTTACCCTCCAGAATCCTAGTCCTCTTCCCATTTCTCTAGCTATTCTCCAGCGTTCTCTTCGATCTGGGTGTTCGCCTGTTCCCCAAACCCAGCTTTTTCTGTCTTCTGCTTGGCTCCAACGCCGGTCCCAATCTCAGTCTGTTCGTAAGCTCCTCTTGGAGATGCAGTCAATTGGATATCAACCTGACTGTGGGACGTGTAATTACATTTTATCATCTCTATGTGAGGTTGATCAGCAGGTGGAGGCGATTAAAGTCTTGAAGGGCATGAGTGGGGCAGGGTGTATTCCTGATATGGAGAGCTATGGCATTGTTATTAATAGATTATGCAGAGCTAGAAAAACTGCTGAAGCGATTGAGCTTATGAAGGAAATGGTGATGAAAGTTGGGTTGATGCCAGGGCAAGGCATTGTAACTAAATTAGCAGCTGCATTGCGGGCTAATAGAGAGATATGGGAAGCAGTTAGGATGATTGAGTTTTTGGAGAGGGAGGGTTGGCCTGTTGGTTTTGAGAGCTATGAGGCTGTTTTTGAAGGATGCATTGAATGTAAGGAGTATGTGTTAGCTGCTAAGGTGGTTATGGGGATGACAGAGAATGGTTTTATACCATATATCAAATTTAGGCAAAAGGTTGTTGAGGGGTTAGCCGGCATTGGTGAATGGGAACTTGCATGTGTCGTGAGGAAAAGATTTACGGCATTGAGTTCTTAATGCTATTTTGATTAAATAAAATGCCGAGACGGTTAGATTGGTGGAAAAGGATGACTAGTACTGTGATCTTCCGAATATTTGTGTATGTCCTAAGAGACTTTTCCTTAAGAATTTGATATGTGACGGTTTTGGTAGCTAATGTGGCAAAGCATTTGCTGTCGTGAGCACTTATTTGCTTGTCCCATGCTGAACCTTGTGTCAGATTGTCATTATATTGCTCTACTTTTGCATTTCATGAAGTAATTGTTTTTTAACTTGTACTGTAGAATCAAATTGTTAATATACAGGACTTCTGATACTTTTTATGACTATCTTTTCTGATCAATGCTTGACTTGCATACTTGGTGTCTTTTTTATGAATCTTCTGTTTTCTTCACAGTAGCCAATTGTACGCCCATCCCATAGACCAATGGTAGCTTTGTGGAGACAGGAGTTCATACATTTGCCTGCCCACTTTTAGAATGTGATTTTGTAGGAATGTGGTTCTACTACGCTGTCAATGTTACCGTAAGTCATTCCAATAATATCATGTCTATGGTATACTCTATGTTATCTTGGAAGTAAAATGCAAAATCCATTTAGTTTTTCACATTTGATATATTTCTTTCAAGAAAATAGCTATAGGTTTTACCTTAAATATTTTAAAATATTTTGGTGTTGCTATTAGGCCACATTATAATATTCCTTATAGGATTGGAAACTTTACCTGGAGTACATGTCATATGCTTGTTCCATTGACTAATTTTGCATTGATCCCATACTCTAGTAGACCCAAACTTCCGCTTCTTTGCATCCTATTTTTTAACATATTTATATTTTGTTATTTTATCTTGGTGTACAAATGCCATTGAGGTCAACATGTTATATTCCTTTGGTTTTTCTGGTTCCTTTTCATGATGATCAAGACTCTCTTTGAAGTTTGAAGCAATTGCTTGTTGCACATGCTTCTGTTGTTCAATTGCTTAAGTTTGAAAGTGACCTTTCCTCTTCCCTTTATGCCTCTTATAGTTAAAATTTTGCCCGTTGCACTGGCTGAACTTATAAAGAGATGAGAGGGCCTGATTAGACTGCTGTATGAATTTCAAAGCTTATCACAATCTTCTTGTGCATATGTAAGTAGAACCCTTGCATTCTTCTGCACCAACATTGTAATTCTAATGTGCGTAATTCTATTGATTGGATATCAGCATGATTACCTTACGGTGATAGCGTTCAGATGTTGAGTTTGGTGCTAGTTGCTAAATATTTAAACGTATACTGTAGGATTTCCATCTATTATACCTATTCCTAGATCTGTTTGATATGAAGGTTCTTTATCACCGTTTGTTTATTAAAATGATCTTTGGTTTTGCCAAATGGTTAAAGGTAGAATATATGAAGGGAAATTATAATAGTACATTACCAGAAGAGGTGTCCTGTTGGTCATGCTAATCTCTGTTTTACAAGGTATTTCTCATACCCACTTGTGTATTTGCTGTGCTTTTTGACTGCCTACTTCCTAATATTGAGCTTATTATTAAGTTCAAATTTCAGTGACATCTTTTACTTGAATTTAATTGTTCTCTGAAAAGTCATCTTGCTGGGATAGGAGTTAATCACTCTAGAAACATAGTCAGGCTGGTGCACCCAATGACTACTTATCATACTTGACAGGGTAGCTGGCCTCCATGGCAATCCCACAAATACCTCTCTTGTCCTTAAAATTGCGTTGAATTCTTACATAGCCTGACTCGCCCCAGTCTTCACCCCATGAATTTTTCACAGTCCAGTACTTGTCTCCAGCATCATCTCCATAGCCAACTACTAGTACCCCATGGTTGAGTTTATAATCACAGAAACCGCTAAAGATGCCTTCCGAGTATAGTTGAAATTCATAACTACCTGCATCAATTGCAACAGAGACAGGCTGCTGGACAACTGTAGCTTGTAGGCACTTCTCATTATTGGCAGGTACTGTCTCGTAACTGCTTATTATTCCTGCATGCTTTTTAAGCTTGTCTTTGTCGCATGTCCCATCACTTCCTTTGTACGGATAATCATCTTCGGTTGTGAGTCCACCGATCTTTACTATATACTGAAATGCTTTCTCCATGAGCCCACCATTACAGCCTTGGTTACCATCACTAATATCACAGTCCACAAGCTCTTGCTCCGACAGAGCTACCAACTTTCCTTTTTTTATTTGATTGATACCTTCTACTGCTGCCACTGCAGAGAATGCCCAGCAACTCCCTGCATTTGGAGCAATAATAACAGTAGAATATTCTCATTCCAAATGCTTTAACTAAAATCTAGATAATTACATGAAATTCAAAGTCCTTTTGACTAGAATAATGTAGATCAAACCAATCTCATAATGGCATTTTAGTTCATTTTCTCTTGTTTAGCTTTTTACAGAAAGTGGATCAAGCTAGAACTTGTCAGGAAAAAGTTGCAAGTAAGCTTGATTCCAGTGGTTCAATGAATCATGCTTTGCGATGAAATTAACTTATGTTCATTGCCACCAAGTTGGGTGATTATGGCATCAATGGTTTCCTAACTTAGAATTAACTTAAATTTTCATAGTTGACAATAAATGTTCCCTAAGTGTCAATTTATATTTTGGTCGTACCACATAGAATAAGGGTATATGTCATCTAGGATCGAAAGATTTCTTCTTCAGACAATTGGACAGATATTCTCAAACATCCAAGCGTTGTAGTTGCTTATAGCATATATAAAGTTGTGTTATAACTTGCTGTCATATGTACAGAAAAGAAGAAGTATCACAGCTATCAACTTAACATGTGATTTAGGAATATCAGAGAATGTGGCAATAATCAAACATTACTAGTTCCTATCAAGTGGTACCAGATTTGAAATTTGTTGGGCAAATTAGAATGAGATAAACAAAAGGGCAAAGGAATGTCCTACCACATTGGCCTTGATCCTTTATTGGAGTAACAGCGCCTTTCTTTCTCCAGTCCACGGTAGCTGGTAAAGAGGTGCTATTGCTTTGGCATATCTTCTGTTTTTGTCCCTGAGGCTGAAAACCTAGGTAAATAGATTTGAACTCCTCATTTGTAAGGTCTGCAAATTTGTTGTCGGTGAGCCTGAATGACAAGTTCTGAGAATTGATTTCATCTATGATCTGAATGTTGGATTGATATATACCAAATCGCAAAAAATATTCATCTCTAGACTTATATTTCCGGCCATGTTGTGTCATCCACTGCTTGTACCTTTCTTCCATTTCTCTGTTGTCATACTTTGGGGACTTCTGTTCTTCTGGCCATGCTGTTGAAGGCATCAGCAGAGTGCACACGATTACCAAAATGAAACCAAAATTCCTTGTTGTCATGATCACATCTATGGCTTTTTAGGATGCATATAGGGAGGACTTATAAGTGAAGATCTTCATGCAGAAAAGATATAAATTCTAGTTGGCTAGGTAATACAGTTTATGGTTCAATATATATTAAGGCTGTTCAGTTGCAATTTTCTTTTGATCACATATTTTGCATTTTCCAGTTTTTATGAAACAAGTCTTCAAAGTTTGAGTTCTCACTCTTTAAGCACATGCATAAAATGGACAGTCTGTGGCTTGTCAACCTGCCAAGGGTAGATGATTTGGAAATACTATGAAGTGGCCTCAACTATTCCTCGCAGGTTTGGACATATTTCCAGTTCTTCAATCTCCGAAAAATTGATGCTGATATTTGATTTTCATATCTGTGTTAAAAAGGGTTGTGCTCTTATTCTATGCTTAGTAATTGTAAGCTGGCTTAACAATGTCCATGTTTAAATGGTAAAAGGATTGATTAAGCCTGTTATAGATATTGAACCCTGCCCCGTGATGAAGCAGTGGATAATTTTAACTCTCTCTGCTAATAAGATACAACAGTTGCCTAGTAGGTGTTGAGGATAGCGGAAGGAATTTTGTTCGTACAGGTGGAGACTTGCTTGTCATCCTAAAATTGCTTACATGCATCATGAATGTTTGTTTGTTTGCGTGTACATTCTTGACTCTTTCTCAAACTTGTAAAGCAATGCCTCTCTACTTTGAACAACCATGGCTCAGTTTCGTCTTTATTCTAATGCGGAAGTTTGTTTCCTGTACTTCCTGTATTGCGTCACGAGTTTCTGATAATAAAAGAAATAATGTGGCATCTCCATTTCAATGCGTCCCTTCCCTTCACAAGGTTTTCTTGTGTTCATAATTTGATACATCATGTTAATGTAAATCAACTGCTTGTAAATTCTTAACAAAAACGTCCCTGCATGTGAGGTGAGGGTAAAGCACAAACTAAAGCACTGTATGCATGAACTACGTCCCGAGGTAGGCAATTGTACGGAGCTTGGAGTAATCTCATCTTAAGGCCCTACTTAATAAGCAAGCAAATGAGATTTGGTAATGACGTGTATTAATAATTAGTTGTTCCTGAGTTGTGAGAGGGACTGACTGTGTCACATGGCATTTATACGCTGCATGAAGTCGAAGATGCTTTATTGTCTGGCACGGATTCTCTTGGGGACAAGGCTAGGCTAAGGCTACTACGGTATCCATAATAATCTAATCCCACGTCTAGTAACAAAAATTCCAATTTTCTTGATAGTAATGGGAAGGTGGGAAGAAGTAGCTGGTGTGCTTGTTGTTGCTCATTAAGAGTATTTTAAATTAAAAGAAAAAGGAGCAGCACAGAGTACCCTACATGTGGTTATGGTTTGGGGACAGAGCAAAAGGAAAGCTCAAGCCCTGTGTAGCAGTTCACATGGCCTCAAGATTAAACTCTCTTTCCTTTTTATCTTCAACAGCTCACAGATCATACACCAAATCCCTCTCTCCACTCTTCTTCAAACAGTCTTCACCATTACATTACATTACATTAACCCAAACTAAAATCAATCTTTGTTATTACATTCTACCCTTTTAATATTAAATATTACAAAAACAAATTGCATCTGGGAAATTTTCAACTCCTCACTTAAGACTTTTAGGAGGTTTTGAGTTTGAGTCACCAAAAAAAGAAGGGAGAGGAGAATTTTTCTTGTTGATGATCCTCTAACTTTTGGGAAATACTTCTTGGTAGGATCAATTACGAACGTTTCGTTTCCGACGATAGTGTGAGGATTGGAGTTACTAGCAAATTCGAGATTGCTAGAAACAGTTTCACCATTACATTACCCCAAACTAAAATCAATCTTTGTTATCACATATTACAAAAACAAATTGGATCAGATGAAAACAAAGCTGGGAAATATGATTGTAAGCAGAAATTGAGACTTTCAAAATAAATAATGAGAGAGAAAGTGAGAATTATTATAAAGGGACCGTCACATGGGCACGTGGTGGCTGATTCCCTCCTTCCCTCTAGCTCTTATTAAACTACTGGCGACTTTCCAGTAATACCGTTGAGTTTCAGAACCAAAGCCCTCCCCAACAGCTGTACATTGGCTGTCTCAATCTCCTCTCTTCCCATGTGACCCCACTGCAGGTCCACAGCCTTACCAATACCCATTACATTTTGTATATATCTACTCAAATGCCAATATCACCCGGAACCTCTTCTTTCTTTTTTTCGTTCTTTCTTCTTCTTCTTCTTCTCCTCCTCCTCCTAAGCTAAAGACCTCTTCTTTCTCTTACATTCATTTCATCAATTCTTCCATTTTCCTGGTTTTGCGGGGTATATCTCTAAATGGCACAATTACCTCCAAAGATTCCGACCATGTTACCAACTTGGCCTGACTTTTCTCACCAAAAGATCCCTTCTTCAATGCCAGCCCCTAGAGCCACGGCGCCTAATAATGCCACAACCACCTCTACCCAAAACCCTTCCTGGGTCGATGAGTTCCTCGACTTCTCCTCCTCCAGACGTGGGACTCACAGGCGCTCCGTGAGCGACTCCATTGCATTCCTTGAGGCGCCAATGCTGGACGACTCCGCCGCCGCTCCGGCGGGAACCACACATAACGAATTCGATAAGTTTGACGACGAGCAGTTCATGTCCATGTTCAACGACGATATCTCCAATGCGATGGCTGCTCCATCTTCGTCCAACACTTCAAGCCCTTCTGATCATAACAGCATTAACGAAGACAAAGAAGCGGCTCCTTCCGATCAGAAGCAACAGAAGACCAAGAATGAATCTGATGAGGTGCAAAGCCAATGCCATTCGGAGTTACAAACTCCCGCAAGTAACAACAATGGTTCTAATAATGATCGGATAATTGACCCCAAGAGGGTCAAGAGGTAATCGCCATGAATTGAACCTATTAATCTTGGTGATAATTCAGACACGTTCATTTACAATTTCAAAGAGAGAATTTTCTTTTCTTTTGCGAATTTAGCTAAACCATTGGCTAAACATCCTTGGTATTCAGAATTCAGATAGTAATTGATATTTGTCCTTGCCTTTGAATCTTTAAGTTGATTAGCATACATGAGACTATGCACGATAACTACATTATATAGAAGCTTGCATACCACAATAAATTTCAGTGGGAGCTAACAATCATGAAACTAATATGATTCATATTGCCCTTATTATTTCGACTATTCATAGACTAGTCGTGTGCGTGACTAGTAAAACAAGAAAACTTTGATAGGTCTATGATATTAGCCTTTTTTGTTTTAATTTATACTCTTTGGTTAGAATATTGGCGAACAGACAATCTGCTCAAAGATCAAGGGTGAGGAAATTGCAGTATATATCAGAACTGGAACGTAGTGTAACCTCATTGCAGGTATGTTGAAGCAGATATTGTATAATAATCATATGAGATTAAGTCTAAACGTATTTTGGTTAATCTTAAGTAGTTGTGATTTTAATTCAGGCAGAAGTTTCAGTGTTGTCGCCAAGGGTTGCATTTCTAGACCATCAGCGCTTGCTGCTGAATGTTGATAACAGTGCCCTTAAACAAAGAATTGCTGCTCTAGCTCAGGATAAGATCTTCAAAGATGGTAAGCACTTAATCATTGTTATTAACATTTTTCATTCTTAATTTAATAGCATGTCAGTAAGTTTATACTGCTTTATAATTCAATACCTGCCTAGGATTTTTATTCTGATTTACATCACCACTTTTATCAAGTTGAACCTAACCTTTCAAATTATTAATAGTGACATGCCTAATGGATAAATAGCCATTGAATGTGCAAACCAAAAACCAAATAAATAAAATATTATACAATGCAGCTCATCAAGAAGCACTGAAGAGGGAAATAGAGAGACTAAGACAAGTGTACCATCAACAGAGCCTAAAGAAGATGGAAAATAGCGGAGCATCACCATCCCCGCTAACCACAAACACATCAACAGCTCCTACCAAGAAAAAACAACAACAACAGATTCTTCAAGTTTAAATTTTGCCTCATTTGCTTATCCAAGGCATGGTAATTGAAAGTGCCAGATGATGATAAATTCTCTTTATCATGGAAGGTAGACAATTTTGAGTCCTACCCAGTTCTTAAAATGAGTTTAGAAGGCTGAAGTCATCAGCTTTACTAGCATTTTGTTTCCAAAACAAACAAAAGGATTTGTTCTTGGAGTATCTGGAAAAATTCTATGGAAAGGAGTTGCTAAAAACTCTTGGTGCTTTCTGCTGCTAATCTGTGCATTCACGTGAAATGTTTCCATCAACTTGGGACCACTTGAGATTATATGATTTGGTATCTTGCCGGCAAACCACATGTGCATCTGTGATCCAAAAGAACCAATATGAACAAGAAGCACCAAAAAGAAAAAAGAATTACTTCTCTTTGTTGTAGTCGTTTTGATGTTGCTTTTTAGGATAAGGGTTTTCCTTATCTTCTCACTTTGTATATAACTCTTCTATCATTAATTTCATTTCTTATTTTCAAAAAAAAAAAAAGAAAAAAGAAAAAGAAAAGGGCTTCTTGCTCTAATTAGCTTATTAGGAGAGGGTGTGTACTGTGTGCATATTATTACTATGAATTTGTTCTTTTACAATTGTTAGGCTTTATGCAAGTGTATTATTATTTCTATGATTATTAAGTTGGGGAGACAAAGTATGATGGTTTTGATCTTGGTGTGTCAGGAAAGGAGGTGGCTGGCTGACATTTGCCTGTGTAATGGATATCGTGCTCTTTAAGTAATATTTTCTTTGTTGCCATAGATTTTTAGATTTTGTTATTTGTCAATGTAATAAATAATTGTAAATATGCATTTAGAATTTGGATCGGCATATAATATAAATTCAGTGTCAAAGACCATCTGTGATATATTTACACTTGTAACGATGATGTCACGTAATTTTGAATAACAACGAAAACAACATTCAATAAAAATCTTGTTGAGACGCGAGGTCTGGAGAGATAGAATAGTATATAGCCTTATCTCTAATTAATAGAGATGTTGTTTTTAAATGACCCACATGAATGAATGAAAATAAAAATAAATAAATAAATAAAATGAATTAAATAAATAAAAATAAATAAATAAGTGGTAGTGGTAGTGGTAGCGGTGGTAGTGGTAGTGGTAGTAGTGGTAGTGGTGGTGGTAGTCGTAGTCGTAGTCGTAGTAGTAGTAGTAGTAGCAGCAGCAGCAGCAGCAGCAGTAGCAGGAGCAGTAGCAGCAGGAGCAGTAGCAGCAGCAGGAGCAGTAGCAATAGCAGTAACAGTAGCAGTAGCAGTAGAGTAGCAGCAGGAGTAGAAGCAGCAGTAGCAGTAGTAGTAGCAGTAGTAGTAGCAGCAGTAGTAGCAGTAGCAGGAGTAGTAGCAGTAGTAGTAGTAGCAGTAGTAGCAGTAGCAGTAGAGTAGCAGTAGTAGTAGCAGTAGTAGCAGCAGTAGTAGCAGTAGTAGTAGCAGTAGTAGCAGCAGTAGTAGTAGTAGTAGTAGCAGTAGTAGCAGTAGGAGTAGTAGTAGTAGTAGTAGTAGGAGTAGCAGTGGCAGTAGGAGCAGCAGCAGCAGCAGCAGCAGTAGCAGCAGCAGCAGGAGGAGTAGTAGTAGGAGCAGGAGTAGTAGTAGTAGTAGAAGCAGTAGTAGTAGTAGCAGTAGTAGCAGTAGTAGTATTAGTAGTAGTAGTAGCAGTAGTAGCAGTAGTAGCTGTTGGACCTTGACCCTTTTCTTGAAAATTTGAATTTATTGAATGAAATTAAATGAGGAAATATAGTATGATTTCTTGGAATAAATG
>JANIJF010000009.1:10294878-10310554 GCA_024520955.1 Erythroxylum bequaertii
AATCCAAGAAATTTCCTAATCAAGTATGCAAGTTGCAAAGTCCATTTATGGACTTAAGCAAGCATCACAGAGTTGGAACATTTGTTTTGATGAGATAATCAAAGAGTTTAATTTTATTAAAAAAATGTGGATGAACCATGTGTCTATAAGAAGGTTAGTGGGAGTGCAATCATTTTCTTAGTACTATATATGGATGACATATTGCTTATTAGAAATGCCATATTTACGCTACAGTCTGTAAAGATTTGGTTTTCCAAGAACTTCTCTATGAAGGATATGGGAAAAGTAGCCTATATTCTGGCAATAAAGATCTATGGAGATAAATCAAAGAGGTTGCTTGGATTGTACCAATCCACGTATATAGATAAAGTGTTAAAGAAGTTTAGCATAAAGAATTTCAAGAGGGGATTCTTACCCATATCGCATAAGATTTCTCTCTCAAAGAGTATGCGTCTAATGATATAAGAGGACAAAGATAAACTGGGTCCTAATCTATCCTAGATGAGGAACTTTGTTTCCTAAGGGAGTTGAATATTATGTCTCACGTTTGATAAGGTGGTAACAGCCTGTGGGAATTATCTTGAACCAGTGGAGGTCACGTGTGTCTTGGAAATATCTTTGGCTAGCTGCGCATGGTGTTTTCTGTTTTGAGATGAACATTGCATCTTGCGGTTCTTTTCATATACGGTGGAAGTTAAGACAGTGTTTGTGGGTGAGACATTTTTGTGAAGGCACAGTGGTTTTCTTGTTGCTGCAATTAACGTGTCCCTTGGTGAATTATTTTTCTGTTAAGAAAGAGTAAACTATGGTGGAGACTTTTAGCTGAGTTATTTTGAGAAGACAGATTCATAGGAAAGTCTTCGTTTGTCTCAAGTATTTTTGTTATTTAATTTTCAGTTGATTAAATACTTGAACTATTCTTATTTATTATTTTCTTAAGTAATTTAGTTATTATTCTTGTTTCAAAAGAGTGTTGAGAAAAATCTTCTGTTGAGGTTAGTACGAGGCGGTCGTATTATTGAGTGTGAAATTCTTTCACGGGAAGTGAGGTTGAGGGATAGTGTCAAGGGTTGACTGGTGTCAGCTCAGTAAAGCCTTGGGTAAATCTATTGTACCTTCGTGAAAGTGATTAAGCTGGGTGAGGGCCCCGCAGACGTAGGCAAAGTGTGCCGAATTGCGTTATCAAACGTTGGTGTCTTTGTTATTTAGCATTTGTGAGTTTTTTCTTTGCTTGTGTGAAAAATATTTTTAGAAAGCCTGCGAACTAATTCACCACTTAGGAATTTCAATTGGTATCAAAGCAAGGTCACTGATTCAGAACTTGGTAGCAAGTTGGTGCAGATCCTAATTTCGCGAACATGGCTACAAGAGAGGCATTACAGGTGGAGATTGAAAAAAGTGTGAATGATGCGAAAGATGAATCAGATGAAAACAAAGACTTGGTACTACTCACACGAAATTTTGATAAATGGCTGAAAAGAATAAAGAAGGACAAATCCGACTTTAGACAATATGACAGAAGGTTATCGTGTAACAATTCAAGACAAGAAGTCAAGACACAAGAGAGTGAATATGGTAGCGAAGAAGAAATAGCTAATGGTGCTGCGTTGGTTGCTTTACATAGCAAAAGTCCAGTTACTTGCTTAGCAGTAACTGAAAAGGAAGTAACTGAAGGTCGAAAAGAAGGAAAATCGAAAAATTTCAAAAACAATTCAGCTCAAGATCAAATATCAGATTATGACAGCGATGGAAGTGGCCTAGATGATAAAAAAGGGAATATTTATGAGTATTACAAAGCTATATATGAAAATTGGGTGAAAACTTGTAGAATGAATGAAAGACTAGCGAAAGAGAATCTTTCCATGAAGAACACCATATAAGAGTTAGAAAAGAATCTGATGTTGACGTCAGATGAGTTTGGTGAAGCTAGAATGAAATTGATAAGTACCGAAAAGGGATTGAGAATGTTAAATGGAGGTACCGAAAAGCTAGAAAAGTTGTTAGAAATTGGTAAGTTAAAGGGGATCTTTAAGGCATTGGCTATAAGGGTGAGTGCTTTAAAGTGAATGAAGATAAAAATAATATGTCCAGATCTGTCCAAGAAGAAGAAATATTGAGAAAGAATCAAAGATTTGTACTGACGTGTCATTTTTGTGGAGTTATCGGGCACATAAGGCCAAGATGCTACAAGATGTTGCAAATTATGTTTCAAAGGGCTCAAAATTGAAAATCTAGACACTCTCCATTAAATTTCCAGCAGCATCCCATAGTATCGAAGTAAACTTGGATTAGAAAGAGTCAAGTACAAGTACAAAAATGTAGTGAAGGAAAAAACAAGAAAATGCCCAGATTTGCAATTAGTTACTGCAAATGAAGTAACTGCAGAAAGTGACTTACAGCTAGTTACTGCAGATGGAGTAGCGGCAGAAAGTGGTTTACAGTTAGTTACTGTTGAGGAAGTAACTGCAGAAACTGAAGAACTTTTAGTTACTTCGGATGATGAATCAACCAAAACAATGGCGCTGGTTTGAACATAGATTCTTCATCTCGAATCCGAAGAAATCATCCAGCAGAAAATGTTATTGGAGATGTGAGCGAAAAAAGAAAAATAAGAGAAAGAAAAAGGGTTGATTATCGAGAACTTACGGGCTATTTATGTTACACATCTTCATTCGAGCCAAAGAAAAACACCAGGTTTGAGATTCTTCGAGAGGCATAGGGACAATGTGCTTTACATTTTTGAAGTTTTCTTGGTGTTGTTTAAAAAACCCAAAACAAAAAGAAAATAAAAAAAAGGAAAGATTTTGTTTAGTTCTTTAGTTTTATGTTGCTATTGAAGTCTCTTCGTTTAGTAGTTTGCTTAGTGACTTCTATTTTGGCTCTACCGAAAGTTCTTCAGCACCCTCATTAGTATGGATCTCTCTCGGGTATCTCTCTCTCTTTTGGGCATATCTCTCAGTATTTTGATTGGTGGTAATTTGTCTTCTTGGCGTGCTTATAACTCTTCCGCTGGTATGATTATACTTTTGACATTATCTTGTTCCCAAGGGGGAGACATCAGATTCTTTATGGTGAATGTTCCATTAAGGAGGAGATTTCAAGATATATGTGTGACTATTTGTCTTACTTTTTGGCATCTTTTTGTCTCAAGGGGGAGAAATTTGGGTGATTGGATAACCTTGATGTTCTTTGGAACTTGATGTTTGATCAAGGGGGAGTATTTACTTATATGCCCAATTATGTTATTTAGGTGGAGTTTCATGTTTGTGACAAAAATGCCAAAAAGGAGGAGATTGTTAGGATATATGTTTTGACATTATTTATTAATTGGACATATAAGATATTAGTTGGATAATGACTTGGATTTAAAAGGTATTTGGATAATGGTTCAGTTGTGATAAAATTCTATGTAGGTGGACTCTCTCTAATTAATTGAGTTTGTGTCATACACGTTGATTATAAGTAGTTGCCGTGAATCTCTACAGTGGATATTACCCACATCTTTGATTTATAGTAGGAGTCTTGTGTTGTGTCCACGAGCAAAAATACTGTTTGCGACGTATATGAAACAAGAAGTTGAATAACGTGTCTTAGGTGAGATTTAGGGTGTAGTGAATATATGTGTGTGGCAACCAAAGAGTAGCAGAATGCATTTTATTATTGATTGAATTCAACGTTGCAGTGGACTCTTATTAATTGAAGCATTGCACTCACGGTCTCCAGTATGTGCATGTTTCCTACCAATAGTGGAAGTGATTTTCTAATGGGAAAGATATATGTGCATCTTGCGTTGAGTAAAAATACACCGCAGGAAAGTGAATGTTAACTATGGTGCAGTGGGTGTCAGCTTATTAATTTTCCAGACTTGGTCTTCTGGGTTTCTACGTGAGATATACATGCTGTGTGAAGTATCCCACATGGTTTAATTGGAGTTGTTTAAGCTACACATTCAGCTTTGTGAAGTGGTTCTTAGGTGGACTGCTTTTCTATTATTGTTGCGATGATTTCTAGATTTAATTCAGTGGAGCTTAACCTTTTGGGAAGTTGTCTTCTTTTTCTCAGTGTATTATTATTTTATTCTTAGTTGATTGATCACTTGAGTTGTTTGTTTCTTATCTTTATTATCAAATATTGTTGAGAAAATCCTCTGTTGAGATTAGTACGAGGCAGTCGTACTACTGGGTTGATTGAAAAAAATTCTCTATTGAGGTTAGTACGAGGCGGTCGTACTATTGGGTGTGAAATTCTTTCACGGGAAGTGAGATTGAGGGATAGTGTCAAGGGTTTAGTGGTGTCAGCTCAGTAAAGCCTTAGGTAATTCTATTATACTTTAGTGAAAGTTATTAAGCTGGGTGAGAGCCTCGCAGACGTAGGCAAGGTGTGTCGAACTACATTACCAAATTTCTGATGTTTTTATTATTTCGTTTTTGCTTGGTTTTATTTTGTTGGTGCCAAAGAAATTTATGGATAGTTTGTGAAATAATTAACCCCCTTTAGTTTTTCAGGTTCAAATATAAACAAAATGTTCGTACAAAATATAGACTTAAAATATTCATACAAAATATAGATTTAACATTAATTCAAACATTTATATAAGGCACAAATTGAAAATGTTCATACTATGGAATAGTGCTTAATATAGAAGTATCAAATTAATAAGAGAAGAGTTGAGGTGAGAAATTAAAATGAAAGTCAATCAATCTCTATAATAATATCCACAATTATGCTTAAAACTTATCTAGATCTTCATGTTTCTACTACGAACTATGATTCCTAAAAATTACATAAAGTTGAAAACACATCCGAACTAGGTAAAATTTTTATTAAAATTTACAAAACTACATCGTTTATATACTAGATGCCACCAAGCCTATATGGTGTAATCACTTGCTATAGAACACATATTAAAGAAAGAAGTCATGAACATGTAATATTTCAAAATAATCAAACCAAATGCAACTTTATGGTGCCAACTAACATGTAAGTCATATACATCTCTAAGGTGAGTATATGTTTATTAGTTGTTCCCAATACTAGGTGAACTTTACTGCTTATTGTGATTACATGTATACTCAAGTCTAAATTGAAGTTGAGCCTTCATAATTCATAAAGAAAATTGGCGGACCCCAGAAGATAAGGAGAATGGGAGAAAATTTTGCTATATTCCACCCATCATTGATCTTTCCTACGAAGAACTGGGCTCCAAGTTGATCAACTTTGCTAGGTTACGATATGTTACGATGGAATTTAGAGTAGTTACTTTGAGCTGCATAGATGGATTCTCGTCCCTAATTGAACAGCTTTAAGTGCAACATTTGGTGTATGCAGAAAGCAATGAAGCACTGGTCATAAATTGTCACATGTTGCTTCATTACATACCCAAAGAGACACTTCCTCGTATTCCTAGTACAAACTCGAATCTTTACTCTTTCGAATCATCTTCTTCATCTTGCTCTTCCTTATCTATGTCATTGGTTCAAACCATGCTTTTGAAACCACTTAGGAGTTTAGGCCTAACAATATTTCTGTTAGTAGATGAAGATGCAGATTTAACATCAAACAATTTGGTGTGTAGATTAAGGTTGGCTTGTAATTACCTATGGATACCTTATGACATTGTGGATACATTTCTTCCAAAGGGAAGTAAGCAGAGGCAGTGGTGTGAAGCTAATATATGTTGGAAATTTGAAAATTTTGTAGCACACGAAGGTCTTTAAAAGGTTGAGAGGTTTGAGCCTAAGAACAAGTGGGTTCAAAAGACTAGGAATGCCAATTTTCGAGGCATTTCTTTTAGTGAAGATGCATTTTCTAAAGTTAAGACATTGCTTGATGAACATGCAGTTGGGTGGGGATTGAAGAAAGAAGATGACCAAAGCTCAGATGTTTAATGATTGAATGGACATGAACAAATCATAAAATTAACCTAAGTAAGAACATAATCAGAACCAATAGTGAGAACGCGATCATTTCCTAACGCGCCACTGAGAAGTTGTTGAACTAGAACTTGCATCACCATCATCATCTTCATCACTATAACCACCACCACCAAAACTAGTAGTTAGAATCATGAACAAAAGACACAAGCTTGTAAGGATCAAACCATCAAAACTGAGCCAAAGATGAGGAGAAGTGGACTTGGAAGTGACAAAGTCTTGGTTATAGCGAATATATTTAATGATGGAGAATGCACAAGAGAGGCCTTATGAGAGTTGGACTCCACTAACAACAAGGAGATGAAGGAATTTGTAAAGAAATTACATAAGGCCCATAAAACTGGGGATGAGGAGGGGGAGGTGTTTCTTTACATCTTCACCACTTAAATAACCCCATGAACAAGAATGAAAGTCTAAATCAAAAGTAACTTATTGCACACAAGAGAAGTGAAAGAAAACAACAATAATAGAGAAGTTTATGAATTACCAATTTATTTTCAATTATGTTATGGTTAAAAAATTTTCAATTACGCTTCAATAACTGTGAGATTCTTTAAAGGATTTGGTTAAATGGTTGTTTTAGGAGATAAAGATGATCAGAAGAGAAGGCAGTGAAGGTGGTAGGTTTTTTCCTTAAATGTAGGTTTTTTCCTTGATTTCTATTTGCAGAGAAATCTTGGAAGGTAAGTAATAGGAATAACTTAAAAGCAAATGAATCAACAAATATGAAAACAAATAGGAAAAGGGTATATCTAGAGACAAAAGACGTAGGATACGTTGAAAACACAGAAGATGGCGTAGAGGAACCAAATGTAATGTTGTTTTTTTGAACAAAAAATCTTGTCTTAAAAACATACGAAAACGTGATTTTAATTTTCATAAACTTACTGCCATTTTCTTATTTTTAAAAATGAAAATTGGAAACAAGTCTCGACTTGCAAGCATCTATTTCTTTTTTTTTTTAAAGAAACGTCAACAAAAAACTAAATAAAAAAAAGAGAACCAAACAACCACTTACTATCACATATTATAAATATAGTATGAGAGTTCATTTTAATTTTAATTTAATATGATATAGTACTAACAATATTGAATAATTTTTCAAATTACAAAATAAATTTTAAATTATATATAATTAAGATTAATTCTTATTATAAAATAATCGCTTTGTTATATAATTACCATTTTTAGTATCCTTATTATAGAGTTATTATTTTTATTCCCTTAGTTTTTCTTTCTAAAGTACATTATTAATTTTTTTACTATAGTATGACTTTCATTCACATGATAAAGAAAATAAAATTCAAGTTGGCACCTCACAAGTTATTAATCAAATAATTCTGCAAGCATATAGAGTTAACTATAACAAGTAACTAAAACTAAAGTACTCTAGAGTATCGATTTCTCAAGAACTTTACTACCATCTTTGCTAATCTTAATTAAACGATAAAATTAAAGAAAACAAGAATTTAAGAAAAGAACTTAAATTAATAAATTATTTTAAAAAGATAATAAACTAACAAGAAAAGATCAACATATTAAAATGCTAGGATTTTAAAGTTCACTTATGTAGAATTCTAATTATTATGTAAGACTGATTATCTAAGTTGAAATAACAATTAACCTAAAGTGTTTATGTCCTCTCTTAATGCACATAGGTATGTCCAATTACGTAACTATCACCCCTTGATGCATAATTCAACCTAATTAAACTTATCAAGTATTATTAATCTATTTGGTTATTACAATGGTCTAAGATACTTTCATTCTCTAACGTTAAAGTATTTATTCTCCTAGTGCATGGATCATACTTCTCCTTTCAATCTTTCATATAATTCCTAAGATCGAAATTTTATTGATTAAGCATAAACTCAACAATAAAGAACGAAGACAACGAATCATGTATTAGTAATCAAAAGATTCATTCTAAACAACATCCCCATTCTAACTAAGACTTTAAATACTAAACTATAATGAAAACAAAACTAAAATAAAAAAAATCTTAACATAAAAGAAAGAAAGGACTAGAAGAGTTGTCACAATCTCCTGCAATATTACTCTAAATTCTTCTTTAATGCAAAGAAACCCTAAAACTAAAAGATTAATCAAAAGGAGGTTGTCATCAGCCTCCAAAGTCCTCACACAAACCTTGATAGGTGTATTTATAATTTAGGATTACATAAAAGATTTCTAAGGTAATTAAACTTGTAATTTTGTAGAAGTACTTGTTATAAGAATCAACGCCTATTACACTTTTAGACTGATAGTAGTTTTATTGCAAAAGTTCTTAGGTACAATTTTATCATAAGTTTGACATTGGCTTTTACTTGATACTTGGCACCGATTTTGTTCCAATTCTTCTACAAAATTGTAATACTTTGAGTTAGCTTTTAAATGACTCTAAAATCATTTCAATCAAACAATTATGAAGAAAGTTATACCCAAATCCATGATCTTTCCTTAAAATCAACATATACAAGACAATGAACTAAATGTAAGGGGAAACATTATATAATCAAGTATAAAACATGTTATAGAAATGCTAAATCATAACTAATTTAGTCCTTCAAAATAAGAAAACTATAATCCTAACAATTATGTATATGAATAATATGAATTGAAAGATCCTTTATTTACATGTCTTAAATTATTATCGTTAAACAAATAAAGTAGTATTTCTGTAATATTACAACTAGACAAGTTTTTCCTTAATAATATGCTAGATAATGTAATACAATGAGATATATAAACTTGATCTATGAACAATTCAAAATCATTTTGTTATATTAATCAATAAAAGCAATGATGATATATTTATTTGTAATAAATATTCTAATTAACAAGGAACAAGTTATTTACAAAGTGAGGCCAATGCATTAAATTAATCTTATTAGTAAGAACAAAATTGTTCAAACTATAATATCTAAACTTAATACCAAATTATTTAAAATAAGTAGGACAAAATATATTTTAGATTAAAACAAACAATATGTGACATCATAAGCATCATATAAGAAAAGCACTATAACAACAAGAGTTAATAACTACAAATAAAGCAATGTGAAACTGAACCAAAAACAAAAATATTTACAATTATTAGTTTCATATTTATATTGCAAATTTAAAATTTTACATATACATAAAAAACAAAGGAAACCAAAATTAGAAAAGAAAAAAATCTAAAAAAAATTCATTGCACAAATGACATATTCACTTAAATTATATTGTCTCTAACTTTCATTTAGTAAAAAGTTCCCATCATTAAGGAGAGTTTCATCACCACCATTATTTAATCTTAATGCACCAAATAATATGTCAATTCTTTCTCATCCAATATCATTTCTAAACTACTCTCATTTATTAAATTTTGTTCCTCTTAAATCTAATTCTCTAAGAGATCAATATGATTAAGGTAAATTAGATTAGTAGACATATACGTTACGTAGGAGTCCTAGTAAAGAAATACAATTATATTATTAAATTATTATAGAAGCATAAGAAATTATATTCAAATGAATAATGATAATATAACACATTTCCAGAAGCTTCAAGTTGTATCGCATGAATACTGAATCATTCAACCTCTTGTATTGTAATCTAATAGATAAACTCTAATATGATCTAATTCTTTTCACATTTAATTGCACTTATACGTTAAATAAGAATCTAAATTGCAAACCTTTGTAATTCTAAAATAATAATTCTAAATTAGTCTCACCAAGCAACTATAAGAAAAAAAAAGTAAGCTCATAAAAAATAAAGTCATGATTATTTTTAAACAAGGAACACAAAGGAAGAAATGTATAAGTAGATTAAGTTTTCTTTTTGACAGATTGCCCAAAATTTTCTTGGTCAAACAATGTAGGAGGTCAATTCTAACATTAAAGGCCACCAGGATTTCAATAGGAGAAACCCAATTCTATGGACAATAAGTTAGAAAAAATCTTGGATAAGCTTGGAAGCATGGGTGGCGCTCATAAAAGGTTGGAAGGAAGATTCGAACAAGTAACAAAGAATCATGCCTTTTCCATCCATAATTTAGAAGTTCAAATGAGCCAATTGGCAAATGCATTATATGTACGGAGTGTGGGGATCCTCTCAAGCAACACTGAAGCAAACCCAAGGGAGCACTTAAAGGCAATCACACTTTGAATACCTTCCTTATATTATAAGGAAGGACCACAAAAAGAATAAGGATATGGACATAAGCAAATACCTTCCTTACGTTGCCCCCTTTTCCATATCCACCCAAGATCCCATCTCCTCAGTGATTGCAAAAGCCAAAACTAAATACATAGTTTGCAAAGTTTATGGAGAAATTGAAGTGCCACATCCTTTTCTAAATTGGGAGAAGTTCTACTTCGTGTTGCATGAGGGAGTAGTGCTTGGACATAAAATATTACACCGAGGAATTGAATTGGACAGAGTGAAGATAGAGGTCATAGAGAAGCTACCATGATAAGTGTAAATTATACTATCTTTTGGATGTTTAAGTATGCTTTTGAGTATTTCTTAGATGATTATCATGTATATAGGATTAGAATTATGTTATTATTAGTGTTTGTTTATATTCTAAGTATTTCTGTGGTTTTGAGCATGATTTGGATCCTAATTTTATGTTTCAAGAGGGGTGTGATATGTGTTTGAGTGTATGTAAATAGGAAATTAAAGAAAAGAGAAGAATTGGAAGTATGGAAGTAGGTCACGAATGTGACTTTCTTGTCACGATCATGACAGAGAGCACAGATAGCAATTCCAATGAATTTCAGTTTTTCTACGATGCGACTCTTTTTGTAGTTTTAACATTTTGGGTCTATTTTGGAACAAAATTAAGTAGGTAAACCCTAGAAAGGACCTAGAAGCCTTAAGAACTATTTAAGGACATAAAGCATTCAAAAAAGAGTGGCCTCCATCTTACCAAATTGAGACTAATCCAAGGAAGACCAAGAGGAGCATTAGTTGTCCAAGATTTTCCAAATTTGCAGATTCAACTCCAAATTAAGTTTTTCTTTCTTTTCTTTTTTATTTTCATTAAAATTGATGTTTGAACTGGATTGGAAGATGTTATACACATTGATGACGTTTTGATTTCATATTAGGATTTGTCCTTGACTAATTTTGTGACTTGAACATTTTTTATTTCAATATAATGTTTTGGGTGTTATGATATTTATGTTTGCTTATACTTCAACAACAAATCGAGAGAGCAAGTTGATAGTAATCTAATTAGGTTGGATAATGAGAGTTAACAACCTAATAATTCAGGCAAAGATCAAATTGATGATCATACGAAGAGAGATCTTGTGTGAGAACTCGATTATCCAACATATTGTGTAAGAACTATTTGAAAATGTTAGGTTGTTTTTGCGAATTGAGAGATTTAGGTTGTTTTTGCGAATTGAGAGATTACAAATCTAGAATTTTGTTTTCAATTAGGGATTATTAATTGGGGTTAAATGATTAGGTCTTGAGAGAGAATAATCAAACCCTTCAAAAATTTAGGATCGAAACCAAATTGAATAAAAAATGGTTAAGGGAGCAAAAGGATGATAGAATGAATCTTATACTTTCATACTTAATCATCCTTGTTTTATTATGACAACTCAATTGTTAAGTGGTTAAGTGCTCAATTTTATTTGATTGTCTAATTTCTAAATTTTATTTTCTCTCAAATCATATTTCACAACCTTAGACAAAGTTAGGTTTATTTAATTTTAGCTAATTACTCGTGGGATCAACACCTCAATTACTACAAGTTCACGATTTGTATACTTGCGAAATATTGAGGGTTTTACATTAGATAAAACTTGTTCAATAAGTTTTTGGCACTGTTGCCAGGGAATTAGTTTAGGACTTTTTGAATTCTTTTCTTTTAAGGAATTATTACCCTTTCTTATGATTGTGGTACCCAACTATATAAATGGAGAATAAAAATAACTAAATAGTTATTAAAAGATAAACTATAATTAACTTGAAGATTAGCTATTATATTCCCTTCATGAATATAATTAGCATGAAGATTAGCTATTATATTCCCTTCATGAAATGCATATGTTGGCTTAGTTACCTATAAGTTCATAAAAAGCAATCTGCAGTCGTCACGAGAACACCATATGGATGAAAGGAAGTATTTGCTCACTTAGTTAGATTAATAGCCAACTTAAGTCAATATGAATAATCAACAGGACATACCTTTGCATTTTCATTATTTTCAAATTGTGTTAAATAGTACAAAGTTCCACTTTGATACTAGAAGCCAGATAAATATTGCAATCATACCTAAAATTTGCTAACTATTACTAAAGCAAAAAACTCCTTCTCCTCTTGTTGAACTTGGATTACCTTTCGAACATCAATTCATGTTAAGTTTATAACAGTCCTCTTATGACAGTGATTTACAAAGATCTTATGATAGTGTAATTAATATAAATACATTCTAACAGTAAGATTTATAAGATTAGTTCATTGAAAACCTCAAATTCATATGCTTGTATGTTTATCTTTTAGTATTGATTACAATTTATAACAATTGGATAAGAAGCTACCCTTTTCTCATTTAAAAAATAAAAATATTTTTATTAGTCTTTTATTTAATTATATATTTTTAAAATTATTGCCAAAGTAGTTGATTTAGACTTATATAGATCTACTTGGATTATGTTTAAGTTAGCCAGTTTGTATGAAACAAATGATTAGAGTGGCAAATATTTTTTCTATATTTGAAAGATGAAATTCAAGTTACATTCAAAGTCAAAGAAGATATCCACTTTCAAAAGAAAAGTTTAACATGAAAGCTCAAATTCTCGTAGGATACATATGTCAAATCAAAGTATTATCACATAATAATTTAGTTTCCTAATATTTACAAAGTGAATATCACATTGCAATCATTTAATCATATTTTATACTTACTTTTTAACAAACAGTCTCAATATAAAATTATGTATAAACTCTTGATATTGACCTAAAGTAATTGATGAGTTTATAATCAAAAAATAAAAATACTAAAAACAAAAATTTGAACTAAAACACATAAAATATAAACTAAACAAACAAAAAATTCAAATTCTTAGGTATTCACCCCTTGCTTTTAAATATGTCATTGTCCTTAATGTTAAATGAATAAGATAATGAAAGCATACATAAAAACATGAATTACCATGTAAGTCCATATAACTGTGCATATTTTGAAAGACGATGTTATACCCATATTGAGGTCAGATATGCTAATATAGTCTTAAAGACAACCATATCCATAGACCGTGTAAGTTGTCAAAGCTATGTTTTTACACGATTATTGATTTTTGAAGTGAGATTTAGGGACACATTTACTATGCATAGTTGTGTGGGTGACTATGTCCAGTATAGAAACCATAAATTTGAAGTATAAAAGGGAAATTAGAAGGGCAATTCAAGAAGTTAAAGTTTTAAACACAATTTTAAATCTTAAACAAATAGAGACTTGAATATTGACTTAGAGATCTAAATAGAGAGCATATTTTCATCAAAGTTTCGGTAGATTTTATTAGAAAAAGAGCATATGTAATAAATTCTCTTATTTTTAAATCTTCTTTTGAATCCTTGATTAAGTTTTTTTATTTTTATGAACTAAATTTGTTTAGTGCCTTGGTGGGATAAACCTTGGGATGAATTTTGTGATTTTATTTTGTATTTAATGCAATTTGTTTATTAATTCATTGGATTGAATTATATGTTTTGATTATTTCTTGAGCTGATATTTATGGATTGGTTTATGCATGATTTCATGCATTTGAGATTGAGAAATCTATTGTATGAATAGATCTAAAATAATTGAAAGGAGTTACATGCAAACCTAAAGATAAATCGACAAGAATCTTTCAAATTATGATGAAACCTGATAGTGAAATTCATAAACCATTTAAAGCAATCTTAAATGTTTTAACTAGAAAGAGATTTCAATCAATCAACCTAAGACTAGGTGTGATAGTATAGATGGTAATAGGTTAAGCTGGACCGAGCATGCCTAGGCCTATGGTCAACTTGAGGCCTGATCAGGCTCGGGCTCAATCGATGAAGTCTAACTCATTCCATCTAACCCAATTTTTTATTTTTAAATTAAAAATAGAAAACCCATCATTTTCTACAAAACTTTCCTTATAGCTATCTGTCTAGGGCTGAGTTTAGTAAAACTAAGCCTGGTCAAGTGAGGGCCTGATTTCCAATCGTAGTTGATAGTCTTGAGGAAGAAGTTAACATAATATATAAATTTCTACAAGCCAATGATCTTTAACTAAATTGCATCATAAAGGACTGATAGCTTAAGAAATCCTAAGGGGATTCATTACCTAGGTATTACTTGTTTGATTCAGTTAATCTTTAGATGATTTGCATTTTTGGTTATTAATTTGTTGAACTTTAGTTTAGTTTTTTCATTTTAATTAAACCATTATCACCTTAATTTGTAGATTAGATAATAAAAAATTGGTAACTCTAGTACTTGTAGTTCTTGTGAGATCGACACTTGATATTCACCATCATCGTACTATGTTTGATAGGTGCACTTGTATTTACAGATCTATAGGATAGGGATTTTGCAGATCAGTAACTAAAATTATTTTGGATTAACTTTGAGTTGAGAGGAAGCTAGTCCAATGTAGATGAATTCACATATGAAATAAAGATGTTAGAAATCTACAAGTAGAATTATCATATATTAAAAAAGTATATATAAGGTCTATAATCCATTACCCTAAAATTTTAAGTTGAGATATAATTCTACTACTTGTATATGATTCTTAAACCTCACAAAACTCTTCAATACTAACTTTTGGTAATTGAACTATAAGTTCTTGAACACATAGTGCTCTATGAGATTTTTGCATTCGATTGAACACATTATAGCACTTTATGATATTTTTTCATTATTACATATTTAAATAATATAGTTATCAGTTGGTCAAAGTATTGGTTAAGTAATGATTTTTAGCTATGGTAAATCTTTATCAATAACATTATTAATAATATTATCAGTCAAAATTTGGATTTTGTTGTCTTAATGGGATTTAAACTCTTCACTTTTTAACTCATTAAAAAAGTGGCTTTTAGCCACTTTGTTTTTTGGCAAGGATTTGAAAATCATCGCTAAAAGTTAGCTTTTGGCCACAATTTCAGAATTCGTTGCCAAAAGTGAAGGTTTTGTGACGTTTTATGATATCGAAGAAAAATTCAGGTCTTTAGCAATGATTTATATGAATCATTACAAAATGTGCATTTTTTTGCGATGGTTTAGAAAATTTTTCATGAAATATTTAGCCATTGGTGATGATTCCCGTAATCGTGACAAAAAGTTGGACTTTTGGCGACGAATTTCTAATGTCCATGGCCAAAACATGATATTAAAGATTTTAAAATCACAACATTTTACCATATCGTCGCTAAAGGTAGGTCATTAGTGATGATTTATTTATATTTTTGCAAAAGGTTCGATCTTTTGCAACGGTTTCGAAATTTCATCGCTAAAGCCTAGACTTTTGGTGTCAAATTTTTTAAATCGTCACCAAAAGTTGATATTAAAGATTTTATATCTTACGTATTTCTTATGGGAATTTTGATGAATTTTTCTTATGTGTTATAAAAACAATAATAATGTCAAAAACATAATTTTTAATGGTAAGTGTTGGATCTCGTTTTCGGAATCCAACTCTTAACAAAATACCATCATACTTGAGCGTGGTTCCTCGAAATCTCTTCTTGCTCTGATA
>JANIJF010000009.1:11395817-11414996 GCA_024520955.1 Erythroxylum bequaertii
AGATAATTAAAAGTGAAGCATTTTAGGAAGAAGTTTATGAAGTAAATGCTTATGTAACATATGACAAGAATGAACCTTTAAACGATCCAAATAATGAATATGTTGACATTTCATCTAGAGAGGATGAGGAGGGCGAGAGATCTTAAGAGGAGCCCAAGTTTGATTCTAATTCTTCGGAAAAAGAATATAACAACGATTTTGATTTTACAATTAAGTGCTGATAGCGCTTAATTTGTGTTTGTAATATAATATTATATGAATAAATCTACTATTGCATCAACAATATATCGTTATATATTGAATTTATATTGCTCTATTACTGAAAAATCAATAAAATGTGAATTTCAGGTTTAAAATGTGACATCAAAGACAAAACAGCATATGATGCGACCAAGGTTCAAGTTACAACGATTTGGAGAAGCCAATGCATTTCTAGGTGAAGCATCACATACTACAGATGCTACTGCATATCCAAATGAGCTATCACCTTCTGTACCTGATGCTATACCATCTAATAGCCCTACTACACCATCCACTACCCCTATACTGATAGAGATATCAGAAGTTAACATTGCGGATGAAGGAGGTGACCTCTAGCCTGAGGCTAAGGGAGTTGATGGAAGAACGTACATCACAATTGTCAACAATTTGTATGTGAAATACCCACAATTTTGTAATATATGATAACATCATAAGTTTATACTGAAGTTATAGGTTTTAATTTGGAAATGATCTAAAATAACATATATATTGGGTTGGTTCCATTTGGAACGTGCTCAAGAAATATCTCATCCAAGTTCATGGGGAGGATAGATCTTAACGATCGTATATGGAAGAATGTCTCTTAGCTGACAAAGGATTTTTATTATCAAGAGTTTGAGGTACACAAAATATATTCTTTAATCTTTTTTATTTTATCTAATTTTATACACTAATTAGATAAATATTGTCATTTATAAGTACTTATTGTATGTTTTTCTTTTTCTTCAGAAAGAATTTTTTTACGATCCAAAATTTGATGCAGTAATTTATAATGTATGGGAGAGGTGAACTCGTACACGTTATAGAGACTTTCTTGCTTCGAGACATAAAAATGGTGTATAAGCACCATATATATATGAATAAATATGGAGTCGTTGGCAACAGTATTGGGCATCACCGAAGGCAATATCCATTTCAGAGGGCAATTCTGCTAACAGACGTGGAGGACCAGATGGAGAGAGCCTACCTGTACACACTGGAGGATCTTTAACCCGCCAGGAGCATGCACTTCAACTTGTAAGGATCAAAACTTTACACTTATATTCTGATTTTTGTACTTTGAAGTATGAAATTTGATTTCAATGTAATTTGATTTATGAAATTTAAAATAAAAATATATGTGCATTATGGAGAATAATAATGTTATAAATGTCTAGTGCCATTAATGGTTGTGTTGTTGAGTTAATTTTTTTATCTAATAGGGGTATATATCATAAAAATAGAGGAGATTCTGCCGAAATTTTTGTAAATTGTAGTTCACTTATAACAATTTATTCCGATGCAGGAAAAATCTATGGGCAAGAAGCTTACATCACGCCAACTATTTTTGTGCACTCACACTAAGAAGCATGATGGTGCGACCTTCATTAACACCCGATGCAAACAAGTTCAAATACGTAAAATATATACTTTAATATTAATTCTTAAAAAGTATCATTTATTAACATAAACAATTATAATGATAGGAACAAATATGAGAAAGCATTGAACGATAGTCTCAGAACTCTGAAACTGTTGATGAGAGTCATATGTATCATGATGCAGTGGGTGGTGGGGACCGCCGTGGAAGGATTTTTGGCTTAAGTTCATATGCGAATACATGTTATTCGCAATCCTCTATATCCACTGGATCTAGTAAGCGTTCCACATCAAATGAGAGAGTCCTCTAGCTTGAGAGCATGGTAGAGAGGCTGGCAACTCAATTGCAACAGTCGATGGAGTACATAGTCCAACTCCGTAATGAGATGGATCAATTGAATGGGAAGGACAATAACTCCTCACAGCAGTCAGAACATCCACTTTCACCACCTACATAAGTGAATGTATTTGATGTTTTGCTACATTTAATTTTTTGTACAAATTCTTAATTTACAGTTAATTACAATGATTACTTATTCGTGTACATTTTAATTTTTTATTATATTAACAATCAGGATAATGTTTACTGTATATCTATCAATCAATGTTATATTATTTACATAAATTAAATATACAAAAAATCATAAGATTATAAACAGAAATCGCAAGTAGGAAGTGAGAAATGGAAGCAAAAATTTATCAAAGTTAAATTTCCCAACATAATTACAATATTTCGTCGCTAATTAGTAATGGGATTAAACTTTCAACAGTACATTACTGACGGAAAATAACATTCCATCGCTAATTAGCAACGGAATAAATAAATTTGTCCGTAAGTTACTAACGAAATATATCACTTCATCGGTAAAAATTTAGCAATGGTTAACGTTTCCGTCGGTAAATTTAGTGACAGAAACATATATATCTGTCGATAACTTTAGCGACAAAGATACGATTTACTGTCGACATATTTACCAATGGAATATTGGGAATCCGTCAGCAAAGTAGTGACGAAATTCTATAAATTTGTCGATAAATTTTCTTTAGCTTACTGACGGAAATCCAAAATTTTGTCTCTAATGTTGCCGACGAATACACAACCTTCTGTCACTAAATTTACCAAAGGTTGTTTCTTCGACGTTTCCTTTCATCGTCAAATTTGTTTCCTAACAAAAAACCTTTATTTCTGTCGGTATTTTCCGTCGCAAAAACCTTTTTTTTCCTTATAATGTGTAATAAACGAATTTCAAGTATGTAACTTATATTATAATTTTGTTGACTATGTATTGTAGCTTCTTCAAATCTATTTGCATAAGTAAAATATATTAATTAAAAGAAACACATTAATCTATTATTATAACTAAGCTAAATTGATTATAAAAAAAAAAGACTAAAGGTTATATACCTGTAAAGATGCTAGAGTGATAACCTATAAAACATTACAAGAATAATAAGAAAACAACAATCTGAGTTTGATAGATGAAGTAAAGCATATAAAGTAAAGCAAAGTTTGTAAATGATTCATATTGTTAGCAAATAAAGTTTTATACATGTGAAGATGCCTTAGTAAGTAATGTTGAGCCTTCCTTGTTACATTTTCTAGAGTTATGAGCAAACTTGTCTCATTTTCTACATTTTGTACTTTTCTTTTTTAAGACAATTTATTTATAATTTTCAATTTCTTATGCTCATTTTGTCGTTTCCTTCTTACAGTTTTAGGTCCCCCCTAATATGACTCTTTTAGTTGATGGATGTGCCACCTTTATATCAGTTGAAGGCCAAAAAATTTTACCATTAATAAGTTGTAACTTATGATCATATAACTTGAGGAACTAACCATTCTTATATTAATCATTTATAAATGCCTTAACCTTTAGTTTGAAATGATATATTGCACTTATTACATACTTGTGAGGATTCCATATAGATCATATACCTGATAACTATAAATTTGTTGTCTACTAATCCTTATTGTATGTTTATCATTGCCTTTTGTAACTTCCCAAGCTACATCTCCATTATAGACTATTCTCTATTCTTTTTTGTTCTTTTTCAAGTTTTTCACTATAATTAGTGCAATGTATAACTTCCATTCATGTACAAACTATCTTATATCTATAGGCCTCTTCATAATCATGACTCTAATCATTTAATTATGGATTACTCGTCCTTGTATATTTAATAAGATCCACCCATTAAAAATTCCTCTTATGTTGGTGTCAAATAGTAGACTTTTTGATTCAAATGAGTAGTAACATCTTATCATTGTCTCCTTAAGATATTTAAGCACAACAGAAGTACATGTGAGCTTTATTTTGACAAACCTCTTGATATGATCGTTGAAATGTTCTATATAGGTAAACCATGAGCGATTCTAAAACTACTCTCTAAGGTCATTTCCCTTCTAATTCACATGCCAACTATGATATATGTGTCTTGCATGCATTCAATGAGTTATATTTTGTAAATTCTTCTCTATATATCTGACCAATCCCTAGAACAATTAAAAAAATGAGTTAATCTTTAAAAATATAATCTAATTAATTCTAAACATATGAAGTTTAAGATACCTTCTACTTATCACATATGACTATAAGTCCGTTACCACTATCCAATTCCAAATCAAATATTAATATATTCATGAGCCAACTCTATGAATCAATGTTTCTGCCTCCATAATATCCATGCCAATGGATACATTCCTCATCACCATCCATCCCTTCTACACTCAATAATTGTTTTTAAAACTATATCTTCAAAAAGTAGTCATATATCTAAAAAATAGGTCTCCAATGCCTCTATCATTTTTCTATAATATCAAAACAAATGTATACTCTTTTGAACTACAACTAAAAGATTAAAAATAATAATAAGATGTGTAACATTATTATAGTTGTTGCTTAAAATGTAATTTTCATTACCTATAACAAAGATGCATCTAGATTTCTTCCCAACTATAATTCCATTGTTGATCCATAATTACTTAACTTCAACTTTGATATGTATCCTTGCATTTTAGCATATTCATTAATAACTTATGTCGCCTTCTCTTTTCTTAATCTCCTCTTTACTTTTTTTTACAAATGCTTGAGCTGAAAAATAATATTGAGTTTCTCTTTGTACTCTTCAACCATTTTTTTGGTAGATATACAAAGCTTCTCAAAAATTATATCTCAAAAAATGTCTCATCAAGAACTTAGCGTAAATCAAATTTGGTTTGGTAGTTATGAAACAACTGTGATTAGGTTTGCGTGTTTTCTTTGAAATACCTTTTGTTCTTGTCATATCCAACATGCAACTCCTATGGGCATCTGTCTATACACCTAACCCTAGTCCTATTGCTTTCAATCTTTTTCAATCTTACATTGTATCTTGTTTACACTATATAATCTACGAAAAAATCCTTAAATTCTTCTACATTTCTACACTCCATGCCCGATCTGCATTATGATGCCACACCTGTTGAATTATACCTAATACTTGTACTTGGTCTTTGCAATGCTTCAATTGGGTCCTGTGCACTAGGATATTTGTCACTACCAATAAAATTACCATAATTAGTTGAATTAATTTCAAAATAGTTAAGGTTCATTCAAAATTTCTACATGGAAATCATATTGTACACGTTTATCATCATGTTCATCAACATATTCATCATGTCCATCATCAGGTTCATCGAACATATTCGTCATATTGTCCATCAACATGTTCATTAGCATTTTTTTTTTCAACATGTTCATAAGCTTTTGCCTTCACTTCTTTAGTAACAAATTCATCAATATAATCTCCATTATTCCTAAGGTGCTCCAATCCTTCAATTATAGGTGATATGTTAGGAGTAGGGACTGTAGTGTCTAAATTAGGGTTACAAACACATCAATAATCCCATGAAATTTTATAAGGTTTATTAGCTTAATACAACTTTGGTTTGATTCAATAAGTCCTAATGACTCTCTAAATTTATAATCAAGTACCTTAAAGTAAGCAGTGTCAACTTGATGGTACCTTGAATCTATCCTTGTCTCACATATTTGCTTATAACTAAAATAGTTAATGTTAACATTTTTAAAGATACTTGTATCCTTGTTAATAAATTTGAATTATAAAATAGCCTTATACCTCTATACTAACCTATTATAAACTTGTTTATAGTTATTAGAAAATATTAAAAGTAACATAATTCCATATATGAATTCTCATATCAAAACATATCCCATAATGATGTAACTTATAATATATAATAATTAACAAAACTAGATTTGAAGTCAATACATAATTTTGAGTTTACCATACATTATTAGTCCAAGTTCTTATGTGTTTAGGGTGTGAGATAGTTTGGCTTCTTTCTAAAAAAAAAGACAAAAACTTCTTGGATTTAGATCCCAATGGCTAAGTCAAGTAGCCTTCAAATAGATAAGTAAGTATGTGATAAGGAAAGTAAAGAGATATTATTATTGCTTAAGTTGATAATATAAATCCATATATGTCAATATACAACAAAAATAGATGGGTTTAAATGGCAAGGAATATTTGAGTCTACAGGACATTTTATACATTTAAATGAACATTGAAAAATGTTAATGTTGTTATTAGGAGTGCAAAACTTTATAGAGAAGATTATAGATAAAATTTATAAAATATTTGCTTATTAATATTTAAGGAAATGAACACTTTGTAAATAACAGACACTCATACACTTGCATCAGTTTGATTTAAGTTCCATTTTCAAATATGGACTTCTTCTTTCTTGGAAAAATGTTTAATTTAGAGTGTTCTTTTTTCAAATGCATATCTATATCCATATATGAAGGGTTCCCGAAATTGGCCCATGTAGAATCCTGGTGTAGAGACTATTGAGGAGACTATATTGGTTAGAGATGACATAAACCACAAGAAATTGTTGCTCATATGCTTTAAGTACATTAAAAATAATATATCTCTATTATGTTTAATTTTGATTGTTTTTATTGAGAATTTATTTAATATGCTTTACAATGAATATTTTAAAACATTTAAGATCTAATCTTTATTATTACAGATGCGTTAAACTCTAAATTACCCTTTTCACTAGGTGTAAATAAGGTAATTTTGATTGAAGGATACTGGACCTATATGAGAAAATTTCTAAAAAAGGGGATTCAAATTTTCTATACCCATAATCCTGTACTAACCTTATTCTATACGATCACATTCACACAAATATGTGAGACCCAGAGAATTGTTTGGATGAGATCATACAAAACATAGTTGGTACAAAGTTATGGATACAGACTTAAGACACGAGCAGGGACAGCAAACAAGCATTATCAACGTACCGAGCCATGCGTTTAACTTGGTCCCATAAGGTTTGGCAGTTTAAGACACTTCCAGTTTCTGGTCCATCTCCTTTGTACAGATAGGCCAAGTGGAAACAGGAGGTTCAGACTTGACTACTAAGGACCCATGTACTATTTAAAATTGAGTAATTGGATAAAATTGAGTGACTGGAAATTTGGAATTCTATCATCAACATTGACATGTTATTTTAAATATCATGTGTAAACAGAAAAAGAAATGATGCAAGAGATGGATACAGATTAAGAAGAAATGAGATTGACTCTATCATTTTGCCTTCTAATGTACATATTTAAGTTATTGTACAAATCAAAATTGCTTGTGCCACTGCAGCACATAAACATATCCTATACTTCAATCTCTAAGCATCTCAACACTATCAATTTATGATTGATCTCTCTTCTAGGTAAGTGTTTTTTCCAAAAGCCTATGGGCCTTTCCAATACTTCTGATACAATAAAAACCCCTACTAATCTACTAACAGTCCTCAAATATGTATCAAAGATGGTAAGCATTATGCATCAATCTATTGCCAGAATAAATCGCTTCCAGCACAAGGGCTCAGAATCAGGTACCACTAAAAGAAATCGGAACTACTCCTGTACCTTCACAAAAATGATTTGGGCAACACACCCCAAGCAAAAGAGACCTCGAATGCCAATTTACACCAGTAGCGTCCCAAGAACAGAAGCAGAAACAAGACTTATAATGTCCAGATCCAGTTGCCAGCACACCTCCTAGAAGATCCTTGAAATAATACTCAAATGAAGGTATTTTGGAAATGGAAAATGCATCCACTTAGACCTATATCAGTATGGAATCACATATGGGAGAGCAACAATGTCTGCAGACTCTATGTGTTGAGGTTCTGCCCAGATTTGGGATGTTTTAGTTACAGAAGAACTATCCTCTATCTTCTTTGACTTCACATTGCCGCTAAAGAGCCATTCCTGGTCACAGCAATCAGGCCATTCATCCATTGTAGGTACAGAAAGTATTTGCTTCAAATAATTTAAATCAGGATGTGGTGGTTTTTTATATGCTTCACCGTTCTCCTTAGCTGGTATAGTAGCAGAACAGTGCCTTGGTCTGCAAACAATGGGTTGCAGAGATGCTATGGAACCATTAATTTTGTGCTCCTTAACATCAACTCCATGATTGTCAACAAGCACCTGCTTCTCAGATGCACACTGAATAGCACTTTGGCATGGTTCCAACTTTCTTCCATTTTCATTGACCAGGTTGGAAAACAAGATATGCCTTGCCAATTTATGAGGACGGTCCCCATTGCCTGTCAAACAATTTTAAAGCAGGGAAAATTAGTATGGAGCAAGACATTAATTGATTCATTCTCAATGCAGTGAAAAGAAAACAAGGTTGCTATTGCTTGCAATAACAGCTCTACATCAAGATCCAGTTAAAAATGTTCAGAAGTGGAATCACATACCGTTACTCATTCACCAAATAAGGTACTTAAAACTGCACCATCTAACTACAATATACATCTATTACCACAATTAGTCGCACACATCTACCATAAGTTCCAATCAACACACAGAAGTAGAGGTGCTGCACGGTGACCATGGTAGAAAACAGGAAAGAACTCACCAGGTACATATCCGTTGATCTCAACCTCCTTTCGCTTCCCAAAATTTCCCTCCACATGAGAATTCATGCTGTCCAACCTAGCAGCATCTGAGAATTGAGGAATCCGAAAGTCCAGTGAGTCCTTACTACTTTCTTTCAACTGAGGGCTCTGAATTTTTAATTTAGGCTGATCTTTTGTTGATTCATTCACCTCCTTCTTTTTCTCCTTCTTTTTCTTCTCCTTTTCTCGTTCTTTATTCTTTGATTTCTGATCTTTCTCATGGTCTCTGAGTTTGTATTTGTCACCTTTATTATTATGTTCTTTGTGTTTGGTTTTCTCCTTCCCGTCAATAGCCTTCTCAGTGTCATTCCTCTCCACCAATTTAGTAATTCCTTCAATTCTTTCTGGACCTGCACCTGGAAAACTTGGACCAAATCTTTTTTCCATACCCCTTGCATCAATGAGGTTTCTTTTTCCATTGAGCTTCTTACAATCTTCATTCTTACCCTTAATCTTTTGTTGTTCCTCATTTTGATAGTAAGCAAGGTTATCCACTGCCTTTCCTTGCACCTCAGGACTCTGTTGCTCTGTTGCAGCGATCTTCTGAACCATTTGACTACCTGACGCTCCATCTTCCTCCCTAATTCTTTTGGCCAACTCCTGTACACACTTCGAATCATTGATCTCTTTCTCAGGCAGGCTATTAAAACTGAACTTCCTTCCATTGTGAAACTCTGGCTGTCCTTCAAATCTTTTCTCATCAGAAACCTGCTTCTTCTCTTTATCCCTGTCCTTATCCTTGTCTTTGTGCTTCTCTTTTCGGTCTTTCTTTTCCTTATGTTTTTCTTTGCTTCTATCTTTTTCCTTTTTCTCTTTAGCCTCTTTTTTCTCCTTCTCTTTCCTATCCTTTTTGTGTTTTTTCTCCTTGAGCTTCTCCTGTAAATTATATTCTAATTAGAGACAGAACAAACAGAATTATTCAGAGACTAGGAATTGGATGGTAGCAATTGTGCCGGCAGCATGTGTACATGCCAAAAGTATGCTCAAACTAAAAATAATATGCAAGCTAAAATAGATTTCTTAGCCACAAGTCAACAATATTTGGTCTAAATCCCAAGTTCAAATATATACTAGTGTATGCAATAGTGAAAACACCTAGATCTCAAAGAAAACAAGTTCGAAAAAAATTATGCATTGTCTTCGTGGTGTTTTAAAAGGAAAAAGAATTAAAATAATTGTTGGAATCCACATATTAACCGAAGCAATTGGGAAATCTGTTTAATTACTGTGAGAAGACAAGCCAGAAGCCCCATTGCTTTTCACCCAGCAGTTTAATCTGTTGAGTATTTCACCACTTTATATAGCTCCCATGATTAGACATGGAGTCAAGAAAATTAAGCTAAGTTCACACACTTTAAACCTTCTTTCACAAGAGACGAGAGCTAATAAATGGATACAACGAAATCCATAAGAGTGATTAGAATATAAAGGGGAAATTTTATAAATTAAAAACGAAGCATTAAATGAACTTCCATTGTGTCCGATAGGACATTTAACTTATATGACACATGTGGACCCATCTCGTATCATAGAAAAGCAAATAAATTCAATACAAAGTATTGCAGAACAGGGTGATCTAAAGTATAGGTCTCATAAGCAACAGAGGACATCTCTCATCTATTATCTTCTCATTACACAAAATCTCATAATATTAAGCTAAAGCTAATTAACAAAAAGGTGCCAGAGTCAAAACGTAAAAGAATCAATCAAGCCTTCAGTTAAACCATGAGAATCTTGAACTATTGTGCAAAGTCTGATTAATACTCGGGGAATGGCATAAAATCAAAATAAAACTATTAGAAAAATTTCTTTACTAACAGGTCTTGAAGACCATAAGAACAAATGCAGAAATACAATATTAGAGAAATTAAGTCCACAATCAGGAAGGCATCAATGGATGCTCTAGTATCTTGAAGTTTTTCATTAGGTACAGCTAATACACAGGGAATGACCAGAATCATAATGAACTCAATTTTTTATCCAAGAAAATGTAGGTTTGCTCAATGGACAGATTTGAACGTAAAAAGTACATAGAACATGTTATGCAAATCAGTCACTGCATCCGAAGAGCTACTCTTATTAATACATTTCCTACTTATATCATATAAGCAACAAATGGCGTGATTATCGTAACCTCTCCATTTCAGATATCTTCAACTATAATGTTGGGTTTTTCTAATAGACTTCAAATGTAAGATAAAGTGTATGCATCCAGACAACTAAAATGAACTACACCAAATCAACCAGACAACTAAAATGAACTACACCAAATCAACCCCATATCAATTAGAGGGATGAAATTTTGTGCTGATGCTACACAGAGAAACAGACTTTTTGATTAAAATTATAATATTTAGTTCACAAAAAAACAAAATCAAAATATATTTTCTCGAAGGATTATTATTTATTGATAAACTAATGTCTTTACTATCTAAATCCCTGGAAATCATATCTACTAACAATCTAGAAAAGTTTACAAAACCAAAATCAAAGTATATTTTCTCACAGGATTATTATTTATTGATAAACTAATGTCTTTACCATCTATATCCCGGGAAATCCTATCGGCAAACAATCTAGAAAAGTTATCTTGAGCGAATTACTTTGTGCAATTCCTCAACTAAAGACATTTCTTAGTTTACCAAGCAGAGTTTTCAACGAGCAAGCAGAAACTCAATTCTAACTATGAATTACCATACTGCTGGTACTACTGAGGCAGAAAAGCTAAACAGAATAACTTTATTCAAGCACAGGTGCAGCTTATTCAAGACATATATGTCCTTATATAACAATGATTTATAACTACATTTAGAGATATTTCACATATTAGATAAAACGGGCTCTTAATTTGGATTATCAATAGCCCTTTCAAATTCCTAACAGCCGCCTAGCACTAATGATATCTGTAATCAGCAAATTAAATTCACATGGTATGCAAAGGGGCAAATACTTTAGGTGTGAGAAAATATTCATGTCCTCCACTTCCTTGAGATCTGGAAATTAAAGGAAGAAGTCTACCATGATGACAATCATCCGAATAACTACTAATGTTTTAAGTATTCAAGTTTACAGTACTTAGCTTCTGCTTTTCCCAACTACACTGCATATACAGCAACGATACAACTTGTGCCAAGCATATATAGGTAGAGTAGAGCAATTTTAATTAAAAGAAAAAGTAGCAAGCATCCATGAACCTTGTGAAACCTAAATTAGATTAACGCAACCCCCAATACCCCCAGACATGTCAAGTACATAAATCTCAATGAAATTTCAAGTGAACGTCAGGTCCTGCAAATTTGAAGAGATCCAATGCAAAAATCAAGTGTGTATATCCTCTTCAAACTTCAAAGGAGAAATAAAACTAAGCTCCTGAACATGGTAATAATGCATGATAAAATACACTTCTCTTTCTCAACTGGCAAGCCAAATAGTTACAAGTTCTATGCAAAATCTGTTTCAGAGATGTGTCAAGCTACTCCTTGCACTCTGTATAGGAAAGGTTGCTGCCCTAAGTTTTATTCATCAGTAAGGAGAATGTTAGTAACTAGTAATATAAGAAATGTTGCACATATATAGTCTGCAAAAAGCAAGCAGTTATGGTGCCAAATTATATGCCACATCATATTCCAAAATAACTCTAAATGATAATTTGAACCGTACATTTTTTTCCTCTTTTGATTTCATCCATCTCATTCTTGTGTCACATAGCATAGTAGAGTTTTGATGGCTTTCATACATAACTAGAAACTTTGGTAAATACATTACAAGCATAAAGTCATCAGTCTAGTTAAAAAGCCATCCTCAACTCTGAAATGGTATTTCTTTGTTCACAATGAATGCCCTAACACTGGTATCTTTCCAGTTCTGTATAATTCCACCCTGAAAATTAATTACGTATAAACCAAAAGGATCTTCTCTTTTCTCACATCTGAATGCCTTAAATGATGAGCAGCTCACGTGTTAAATTGATAAAGAAATTTAGAACAGTCAGAGAAATTATAGTGCAAAGTTCAACATTAGGTCAAAGCAAAGTTCTGCGTAAGTCAAGCTAGCAATAGCAATTTACTAAAGGAAGATATTTCAACCTTTGCTAACAAGTCAGTATCATCAATCGTAGCCTTCTTTTCATATCCTGGAGGCGGAAATGGAAAGCAGCGAGACATTGCACGTGATCTTAGAAACAGAAAAGTGGGATAGGTCCACAAAGCAAAAAGCTTCTCTTAGTTTCCTGCACTGATGTTCCAGTAGAGGAACAGAGCAACAGCTATCCTCCTGTCCATGCACCATGTCCCCGCAGTCATTTCCAGCTTGGAAATTACTCCATGATTTTCCAATATCACCTCCCTAACCAAAATCCCCTTATCAGAGATGAGATTCAGCACTTTCAGAATCCCAGCTAGAACTTGAATCAGAACAGGACGACGTGGAAACCCTTAATGCTCGATCTTACTGTACCAGAAAATGAACTAACTTCTAAAATGTCCAGATAAATAGTAATCCAATCAAGCAAATTCCATGGAAAATATCTTGTGAGGCTCCAGAACAGTTTGATCTTGCTTGTTGACTACTAGGACACTAGGGAAATCATAACCTGCCCATCATTTAAACCAATATCAGAAGCTTCCGTTAAACACAGGAATCAATAACTCAAAATCCGAAAACGGCACAGACCCATAAACTTGTTTTATTCGAAAATTCCAAGGGTCTCAGGATTTGTTCCAAGGAAAATTCACAAAAATCTCTTGTTGCAGATTCAAGGCGCAGACTTTAGAATCACAGCTGCTGATCCCAACAGCAAAACTTCTGACAGATACAAATAGTAACGGAAAACAAAGTATACCATCCAATCCCCAGTTTCCCGTAAAGGATATCTATATCTTTCTGATCATAACCCTAACCCATCAAAAACCACAATTAGGGTTGGTTCCACTGACGATCCGATGAAACCCTAAAATAGAACAAAGCAACAAAACCTAGGTTAAGCACACAATCCACTTAACAAAAACCCCAAATTCCAACATTTCAAGCCATCAGTAGAGAAATTCATCAGTCAAAAAGCTAGTTAAGAGAGAAAAGGAAGTGCTTTATAAACAAAAGCAAAGAGCTTTAATGGCAAAAACAGACGATGTTTCAGAGAAACAAAGGGAGATTATGGGCTTACAGATATTTATATTCTTTTAGTTTAGGTACAAAGTAGGCAATGCGAGCAAAATCACAAGGAAAAAACATTTGAAGAAGAAATGGGAAAAGTTTTCAAACTTCTTAATCGCTAGATCTCCCTCCTACCTGTCTGCTAATCTTTGAAATGTATTAAAATGGGTTTCTTTGTGTGTTTTTCAGATCTTCTATCATCAAATCTCAAAAATGAAAAATCCGCTTGTTTTCTTAATGTGGGTTTTGTTGAATGTCTCGCCTTTTTGTTGTGAGGGGTCTCTCTCTCTCTCTCTCTCTCTTTAAGTTATTGAGATTGTGTGTTCTCCAGTCCTGAAATTAAAAAAAAAAAAGAAAAAGAATAAAAGAACCCCTAAAACTAAAAGGGCCGAGAAATTGTAAAGAATACTGGCAAAGGGTATTTATAAGAGGAAAGAAAGGAGGTAAGAGAAACGTGTCAAAAAGGAAGAGTCCAGATATTTGGAAAAGAGGATATTAGCCAGTAGAGGCACGCACAGGCTGATCGTTCGGGAGCACTTGAGACATTTTTACCTTAAACGACAGTGAGTTTTAATTAAGAATGTTACTGGTCCAGTAAAAGCAATTGTACTTTAGTTAAGTGACCAATAACGCCGACGATTTTATGAAATGTCATTTTATAGCATATTATGTTTATCAATTTACTCTCTTCCTTTGTAAGAATTAAAAAGAAAGAAGACAAGAAAATATAAAAATAAATACTTTTATTTAGTTAGTTACTTAAGAAAAAGCTAATTTATAGATTGCTCTGTCTAAGAAATAAAAAAGAAAATGATGATGAAAAATAGAGATGGGCGTGCAATAGAATAAGGATGAATTTTTTAATTTGATATCCTAAAAGTTAAAATTATTTTGAAATTTATAATATAAACACATAAAATATAATTAAACATGAATAATAATTCTTACTTTATTTTAAAATTTAATCTTTTTCTTTAACTATTTTTTAAATTAGTTTATCTCAACTATTAGTTGTATAAGCATCCATCCTCTAACACTATCCATATAATATGTTAAAAAAACTCTACAATTAGGGAGCTAATATTTCTTGCCTAACCTTCTCTAAAATTACACTTAATTCTAATTAAATACCAATTGGAACCAAATAAGATCCAATATCTAATATTGTTATTTATTGAATATTTCATATTAATTGTAAAGTTTATCAAACTTAATAATCATGTCCAACTTAATTAAGGCACCTTATCTCTTCAAATCGATCTTTGTATGTGACCTATTAGGCTCTTGAATATGATGGGAATGAATATAAGCTATAACCTTAAATCATATTTAAAATTATATAAATTAAACCATTTTAATTCAACTTTAATTCTCTAATTAAATAATTCATATTCATAGACGTTTAGCAACACATTGATAAGTATAAATTGCATCGTGTTTTAGGACATAGTTTAATATGTTTTTATTCATTATTTCGATCATTTAGTATGTGTTTAAGTTAGAATTGTATTAGTTTGTTAATTATTTGTGTTTTAAGTATTTTATGGGTTAGTATAAGCTTTGAGCTTAATTATTATGTTTTTGAGCTACCTTAATGTGTTTGTTAGTGTTTCAGGGTCAACATCGAAGAATGGAGAAGTTTTGGAGACATTTAGGTCGAAACAATGACCCACGATCATAGCACAATAGGCACGATTGTGACAAAAGCACTGGAGTTGGCCCACGAATGTCACGATCATGGCAAGCAGGCCATGATAGAAGGCTCGAATGTGACCCATGATCGTGGCATGCAAGGCCACGATCATGACCTACGTTGGGCAGATGTGCAGACACTAAAAAACATTAAGTTTCGAGGGATTTTTTGGACCTTTTCGACCCGAAAAAACCCTAGGGCTGCTTAGATCACAAAAGGTGTTTAAAGAATAAGACAAAGGAGAAAAAAAGCTTTTGCATCAGCCACTTTTCAGATAACCCCTAGAGAGAATTGTCGAGAGATAAAGAAAGAGAAGACGGAAGAGAGCGGTGGAGAAGAAGCCGACTCAATGTACTTCCTAAATCAGGAAGTTTCTGACATCGCTACCTCCTATTGTCCATTCAAATTCAACTTTCTTGTTATTTTCAATTTTATTATTGTATATAATTGGAATAATTGTTGATGATAGGATTTTTGGATTTTGATGTTGTTTCTAAACTCACTTGCAGGGTTTTACCTTTGATTTAATGAAATTTGATTGTTTGTGTTTTACTAGATTTATTGTGATTTAATTTTTGCAATTACATAATTCGGTGATAAACTGAGAGGGTGAATCGAGTAAAAATAATTAAATTGGGCTAATGAGAGTTAGGCGATTTAATAGAATGAGAATTAAATCAAATTCGTAAATTGTGCGAAGAGAGATCTTTCAATAATTTCTAAACATTTATTAGGCAACTTCTAATTAGGGTTTTGGATAGGTTGTTAATTGAGATATTGCAACTTCCATAGTCTGATTAGGGTTAATGGTTATAACTCGAGAGAGAGTAATCCACCCTAGGATCGTTTAGAACCAATATTCCAGTAATTCATAATCGATTAGGTTAGCGTTAAAGATTAGTTAAATTTCCTTTCTCTCAATTGGTAGTTCTTTAGGTTGATTCTTGAGTGTGCATTGCAATTGCTAATTTGTTAATATTTTCGTGATTGATTCTTGGATTGATTTGTTTGATTGAATTGCATTCTTGATTTAGGTTCATTACATTTGAATTTCTATGATTTGTTTTGGTCTTAGATTTTAGGGTTAGATTATCCCTCCTCATAGGATCGACACCTTAGGTACTATGCGAATGACCCATGTACTTGCGGATTATCGAGGTCAATCAATTAAAACTTACACACATCGAAAGAACACGATCAAGTTTTTGGTGCCATTGTCAGGGAGGTGATTAGTTTAGTTCTTTAGTCTAAGGTTTTTTTTCACTATCTTTTGTTTAAAAAGAATAAAGAAAGAATTTTGGGACGTAAAGTAGAGACACAACAAGAAATCTTAGAATGAGAAATGAGACATCTGAAGAGTTAGATGCCAAGAAGAAATGGAAGGAACAATGATGGGAGATAGATATTATAAGGAGCAAGGAACTTTTGCGAATTACAATGAGGCATATTATGGTTGGGGAAGTAACAATCCTTATTGGAACATGTACACTTCGGGGTGGCAGAACCATCCCAATTTCTACTGGTCCAACTATGTAGGGGCTCATTTAGGACATTAAGACCTATTAAGACTTTAGCAAGATGAGTCCAGTTCATGGGATACTAAATTGGACAAGATCTTGGATAAGCTCACGAACATGGAAGAGAGCCAAAAGAGACTAGAAGAGCAAATTGAGCAAGTAATGGAAAATCATGCCTCATCTATTCATAACCTAGAGATTCGAGTCAAACAACTTTCCCGTGAATTTTGTAAGAGAAATGTGAAAGACTCTCTAAGTAATATGGAAATACATCAAAGCAAGCAATATAGGCTATCACACCTAAAAATGGGGGAGAGCCAGAAGGATCAGTGAAAAAACCAAATTGAACCACACCTTATTGAAGAGCAAGAAACGAAGAAAGAGGATGAAGAAAAGAATGTGAACCCTCCCTATTATTCATCAGTTCTTAATATACCATGTGTGAACATCGAAAAATCTTGGGTAGAGGTCCATAAAAAGAACCTTATCCTTTGGATTAATGATGAACAAGTGACATTCAACATGAATGATGTATTAAAGAATCCAAAGGATAGTAGCTCATTCAAGATAAATGATGTTTTCAAATCTTTTAAAGAACAAAAGGATGAAGAACAAATGATAATAGACATCAAGTTTGAAGAAGCTATGAAAGTCTTTATTCATGAAGTGGAAGAAGCAGAGAAGACGAAGGTGATTACGGAAGAAAGAGAGCAACTTATCTTCTTACATGACAAAATGTTGTATTCAATTGAAAATTTAGGGAGTTTTGTTATTCCCTATTTTGTTGACAGCTTGTTAATGAAAAGGACATTATTGAAATTAATTGGTTTTCTCAACTTTATCAATATTTTCCTTCTGATCATTTTGCAATCTGTAACTTACTTACAAGCTACAAAATTTTGTTGAACAAAAAGGTGGAAGTAAGCTACTCATAATTGATCCCGACTGAGTTTTCAATGATATAAGGTCAAGATAATGACCATAAATTAGCATGTTTGGTAATTAGGTTTAAATTGTTGTGTAGTTAGGTTTGTTTTAAATTCTAAAATAAGTTGTGAATGATTTGGAATGGTTTAGATTGCTAATTCTTTTACTTTTTTGAATCACTTACAAGATAAGGAAACACTCTCGATGTTAAGTGGATTTAGTCTCAATATTATCACCATTATCACCTCCATCACCATAAACAGTTTTGTGTTATAACCCTTTTCTGTTCATTTTTGTTAGTATTTTGTTCTTTTACCTTCGTTATATTGTTTCATTCCCCCTTATGTGCTTGTATACACCCTTCTCACATTGAGGACAATGTGTTGTTCAAGTGTAGAGAGGGTTGTGTGTTTTGCTTTGGAGATTGAATTTTGCATATTATTATGTTAGTGTGTTTAGGTTGCATGATGTGAATTGTGTGAATTCGTCAATGGCTAGGACTTAACGATATAGATTTATCCTTAAACATAGTATTTCAGGTTGTAAAGATTTATTAGCTTGTGAAATTAGTAACCTAAGTTACTTAATGCTGGTTAATTAGCATATGATGTTAGTCCATTCACCCTAGGAATTTGTCATACTCATGTATAATTTTAGGCCAATCAAATAAGTGGCATTATTAGTACATTTTCATGAGAATGATTAGCTAAAGCAATAAGGTAGGAAAAATTTTGTGTTAAAAAAAAGGATGTATAATTTTAACTAAAATAACTATTCTGCTAACCTTCGGGTTATGAATAGAGCTAGTAGCCAGTTGAGAATGTGATGTAGTTGAGTAACCGGATCGACACACATCATAAATGCGTGCCTTCATGTAAAAAGGCTATAATGACATCCAACAAACAACTTAATAACAACATGACTTAGTTGAGTAACTAGATTGACATTCATCATAAATGTTTGCCTCTACGGAAAAAGACTAGGTGAGTAACCGGATCAACATTCATCACAAATGTTTGCCTCCGCGTAAAAAGACTAAGCTTATGTCCTTAAAGAAAAATTAACAGAAAGAATGTTTTCAAATAAAAAAACCTACCAAACTTGTTAGTAGCTTAATTTTTCATGAAAAACTACTGAGAAATAGCTACACTTTTGTTTTGACTGAATGATTATCATTATGTATGTATGTAAGTGATAGAGGTGAATAGAATGAACATTAAAATTTTGATTAGTTTGTATATTTAGTCCAAGTTGCTTAGACGCATATTTCACCTATTAATAAGCTAGAA
>JANIJF010000009.1:11445470-11459962 GCA_024520955.1 Erythroxylum bequaertii
AGTAGATCAATTTTATTTGAGGATTATTGGGGTGAATCTTACCAGATCTGTTCGAATGACATTAAAATAAGTTTGATAAGCGTTTTCTTCTGTAGTGAGGAATCCCTCCCTCGTGAAATGCGCGTCTAGATGTCACGTAGGACGTCGGACACGTGTCTCACTAGGATGGGGTTCCAACAAACGGCGTCTAAAATTGAGTTAGAGTAGTAAATACGCCACGTTTTGAAAGTATTAAGAAATTTGTCAAAAATCTTCCTTAAAATTTTGATAATTATATGGAAAGGTTTAAAAGGCTTCGCCAAAATTCGAATCCTATCTAAAGAAAAAGTTTCAACTATTTTTGAGTTAAAAGGATTGGTGTTCAAATTTGGTGTAATTTGAACGAGAACTCTTTCGACAATATTGGAGTAAAAGATTCAATGACTTTGGCTCTTGTTATACCTTAGTTTCTATAAATCCCTATTGCTACCAACTCAAAGTGGGAGAATTACCTATTCTAACTCCTTAAGGTACTTCAACAAATCCCTTTTCACAATATTGTTTAGTAGTACTCTTTCATAAATTTCGATCGTTTGGTAGTGCGCCAATCCTTGTCTCATCGTATTGCTTCTCCAACTTGACTTACATTAATGTAGAAATATTGCATAAAGTTTCTTTTCAAAAGAAACCATTTGTCTATTCGTCATGTAGATCAAAATAGATCTATTTAATATGCTAAAGATTTGGTAAATTATACTTTAAATTTAGGATTTTAATTAATTTTGCAATATTGGTTAAAACTATAAATTATATTAATTAAATATAAAAAGTTTTAGTTTAGTACATATATAACCATGACCATTTACTTTCTCTTTTGATTCTTTTTCAAACTAGTTAAAGCAAAACCAAGAAAATAAACTCGTGATATTCAACCAATCTCAATTGTTAATGGAGGAAAGGAGAAGTAAAAAGCCAATAATAAAAAACGAAACAAAAGGTTCCAAAAGATTAAGAAATATTGTAGTCAAATATGGAGCCTAATTAAAGCTATACTTAGACAATCTTCATGACTTTCAAAACATGCTAAGAATATTTTTAATACAATTTGCAATTGTCACTAGAATAAAACCTTGAACCCAAAAACTCTGATACCAAATTAATTTGAACCCTAAGAATAAAACCTTGAACCCAACACACTTAATTTACAATCAGGCAACAAGGAAGCTAAAACCAAATTAAGGATAGAACTCTTTGATCTAATGATTATATAATCATGAACTAAAGTTATAAAAGAATTTTGACTCATTGTTTTGGAAAACTAATTAAATTCATAATTTGATAGCTTGATAATTCCTAAAAGTTCTTTGAAGAACCGAAGACAAAACTCTCACAATTGTATTAATAGTCAAAGATGTCTTAAAACTGAAAAGAAAAGGTCCTTAAATACTAAAATACCAAATTAGAGTTTTCAAACTTAAATAAAAATTAGGGTCTTAATTAAACACATTCATGTTAACTACATACATTTTAATGCCATCAGATATGAATTAGGACATGTTCATCTTTAAGAGTATATATCCTTGTTTAACTCTAAAAGGTTGGGCATGGTTTAAGATACAATGGTGGTTAAAGACTGTAAATCCATTTGTAACTTCTGAAGATAGACAGTGTTAAGTCAATAAGACTTTACTTCTATTAATTTTGGTGACAATCAAATAATAATAATCTTAGAAATTTATGAATTATTTTGATAAGTTTGTTAAGTGCGCAGAAAAATGTAAGTAACACTTAGTCATCACAGACGAAGCGCAAACAACAAAAGAAGTGCAAATAACAGACGAAGCGCAAAATACAGATGAAGCGCGACGCACAGATGAAGCGCTTTTGTCGATACAAAAAGGAAGATACTTTAGAATGTCAGACAGTTATTTAGCTGGAGTTAGTTACAAGACTCAACTAAATAATGGTTTCTAGAAGCAGTTTCTCAAGAAGCAGTTGGAGACGGAGACTATAAAGATCAAAATGTCATGATGATTAGGGATCAATGATTTAGAAGTGATTAAGGATATGAATATGGAAGATCAAAAAGATGACAATAGGAAAATGAGACCGAAATGAGGAAATAGTAGAGGGAAAATGAAATGGACATAAATGACTTTTCATAAGAGGAATGACATGATATGTAGTGTGGAGAAAGTTAGAAAGGCATACAAGATAGAATTTTACGTATGAATGAGATTTAGGAAAAGATGAATAATTGAATGAGAAGAGTTAATGCAACTATTGTCAAAGACCAATGGTGATCAAAGCATCATTTGTTTAAGGTATAAAATTGATGATTGTAGGAAATAAATCCCTGGATAGAAGGGGATGAAATTGATGATGTACACCTATAATGCAAAGATGATAACAGTTGATTGATAGAGAGTGTATGAATAGTATAAATGATAGTAGGTTGGCTTGCCTTGCATATTATTCATTCTTTTTACTTATGTTAGCACGAACTTTGGCATGACAATACCAAACAAAATCTGTCTTATGCTTACTGACTAAATTATCGTGTTTGTTAGTTGAAAAACCAACATCCTTGCACAAAAGTGCAAGTAATTGTTACCTTGCTAACGTAGCACTATCAAACCTAACAATTACTAGCAACAACACTAATTATCTTTCTTTTCTCTCTATTTTCACTCCACACTCTAAAATTTTTTCTCACTAATTAGATGAAGGGAGGTTGCTTTACCTGAAAGCCCGTGATATTGGATAGCCAGGTAGTAAGGTGTTGGGCATTAGAGGATATGATTATCTTAAATTTTATTTTATTAATCTTCAACTTTGAAATCTTTTTGAAAAGTCTTATTGAAGCTATTAAAAGATTGATTGAAACATTATTAACTATTGAAAAAAGAATTAAGTCATTCGCAAAAGACAAGTTGAAAAGCTCTAACTACTTGCACCTGCTATGGATTTTAAAATCAAAGGTAAATCTAATATTATGCCTCACCATCCTTTTAAACACCTCTATGCACATGATAAATAAGTAAGGAGACAATGGATTCCCTTGTCTCAATTCACTTGCACTCCTAAATAAAGATATAGGCTCCCCATTAATTATCACATTAAAGTAGCATGTGGTTATATATCTGATCCAATCCTGGAAGTTTTTCAAGAAATCCAATTACCTCTAACATCGAAAATAGAAATCCTTTTATTGTTAGTGTCATTAAGAATGCAACTCTAACTATAACTATTTATATAACATATTCATATTATATAAAATCTATTAGATAATACTACATGTCTTTTTAACAACTATGTTTTCTTTTTTTCCTCTTTTGACATTAATATTTACGTGAAATTTCCTCTTCATTCTTTCTTTCATTTTGTTTCTTATTCTGGCATGTCTCCCTCTTCCTCTTTCACATTGCTAGGAGCTTAGATTTATAGTCTCCTCTTTACTAATGTTCTCCTATCACACTGTTCTCTCCCTTCACCCCAATTATGTATATATCTTTAGTTTCTTTTGCTTACTTTTCTTCTTTTAGTAAACTAATTTCTCACTTATGGTCGTTTTTTTCTTCTACATTTTGCACCTCCTTTTTAAATCTTTTTTTGTCACCATTCCTTCTGCTCCTATTTCCTTTATCACTCCTTATTCTTGGCCTAAAGTTTTTTGGGGATAAGAGCACCTCTTTCTCTTTGTATTTTATTTTTATGTCTTTCAACAATGGTGATATTATTTATTCTATCTTACAACAATGGTGATAATATAGTCTCTCCTTCTTTGAAGATTTTTTTTAAGCTCAGGCATGAAAATAGTCTTTTATACTAGTCCTTAATCAATAGCCTACTTTTTTTCTAGTCCAAGGATGGATGTTCTCTAATTATTCTCATTTTAGTCTTGAATAGTATTATATCAATAAATCAAGCCTCTTTATATTTAAATTCTATTGTCCTTTTAGAATGGAAAAGGTGTTGGACTTAATACTATGAAATTTTGGAGGTAAACCATTGCTTATATGGAAATGATGCCCAAAATTTGAGCTGGACAAAATAAATACAAAGGTTAACTCTATAGGTGAATTTTCTTATCATTATATTAGATTATTAGAGCATTAAGGCTTGAGCTATCTTGTCAATGCGATAGAAAAGTGGTGTTTGATCACAATTTTTTAGCTGACATTAAAAAGAAACTTCCAAACAAGATAAAGATATAAAATGTGGATGATGAAGACAATCTAATCCTTACAAACATTACATTCAATTACCAATAAAGATCTAAGCTTCAACTAAAGCTCCAAACTTGGATAGCAGTAGGCAAAAGTTTTACTTCAAGCTATTATAATGATCTAATAGGCAATCAATAATCCACTATCAAGGACCTATAGGTTCCTATAAAGAATGATTGCTCCACTCCTTTAGAGCATAATCTTCAAAGCATTCTTTTAGTGCTTATAATGACCCTAAAAAATATCTACAACCTTTTTTTAATTAAAATTAGCTCAACCAAGTATTTGCTTCAATCTTTGGCATTTTCGAAGGGTGTTAACAAGTTGGTTGTCTTTTAGTGATCTAATTCCAGCTGATATTCTTACTATCAAATTGAAATTGAGTAAGAAGCCAAAGAAAAAGGGTCATATTCTATGGGTCAATATTGTTCCTTCTTTGTGATTCTTACTTAGAATGTTAGATGGTTAAATAGCCTTTCTAAATAGCAAGCCATCAAGGATTTTGTTATCTCTAGGAACCCCTACTTGGATAGTCTTTTAGAAAGTATAATAAAGATGATTATGAAATGTTTTGGAAAGTGAACTTGCTTTAACAACCTACAACACCACTTCAATGGAAAAATCTCATATGATGTATTTTCCTAAATGATTAATTTATCTATTTATAAATCTCTAATCCAGAGACGAGGTCTAGTTTACTTTTTATATTCATTTATGCATAACAATCCCTCCATAACAATCTTTAGTTTGATAAAATGCTGCATAGTAACTTTATTAATTTCTTGGGAGACTTTAATACTACTTTTCTTCCAAAGGAAACTGATGAATTCTTATGCTTGAAAGAAAATAATGAGTTAGAGTTTAAAAATCAAGATAGAATGTCCAGTCTATCTAACATGAGGTGTAAAGCTAACCCTTAGAAAAAACTTGATAAAACTTTAATGAATTGTTCACAAGAACTTCCCAAACTTATGGGTTCATTTTGGTAACCAACTACATTTTGATTATTACCCTCTAGTCCATTTTCTATGCCTAGATTCTCCTTTTGAATTTAACAATTTTTTGATGAATTTCACCGGTTTTAAGGAAGCTATTTTAAAGGTATAAACACTTCCATTACAGTCATTCATTATTTGCATATGTCATGAAGTTTAAGGTTGTTAAGAATGACTTTAAAACGACAATCTCTATAAGAGCTTACATAACAAAACAATTAGCAGTAGAAATTAAAGAGGGAATATTTAAGGCTCAATTATTGCTAAATGGCAGCCCATTTAAGAAAAACCTTAAGAATATTGATAAAGAAAAATTAAAAAATTACATAGGTGTTATAGAAAATCATTTATCTTTCGTCGAACAAAATTCTACAATCTATTGACTTAAAGATGAGATAATAACATCAAGTTCTTCCACAATATCATCCTTTAAATGAGGAATTTCAGTAAATCACCTTTATTAGGAATGAAAATGGATCGTTGGGTTTAAATTAGGAGCAACTAAAAGCTTTAGCACTTGAATATTTTGCCAACTTGTCAAGGAAATGAAAATCTTCAAATGGACACTATGATTATCTCATCAGTGTAGTTCCTAATAAGATGAATTAAATGTAAATGGAATTCCTCACTAAAACATTTACCATACATGATGTTAAGAAGGCCCTCTTTAGTCTTAAACCTGAAAAGACTCTAAGACTTGATAAATTTAATACTTTATTATTCCATAAGTCTTAGAATCTAATTAGAGACATGATAATATATGCAATTATAGAGTTTTTCACCAATTGTAAGATGCTTAAAGAAATCAACAAGACATACCCCACTTTAATTCCTAAAATGCCTAACCCCAATGATATAAAAGAATTTTATCCAATCTCTTATTACAATACATTGTACAAAATTATTGCCAAAGTGATTATATTAAGACTAAAATAAATGACTTAGGAACTCATAAATCTTACTTAGTGAGCCTTCAAACATGTTAGAAGCATATGTGATAATATCTTAATTTCATATGAGCTCTTTAAGAATTACCATAGGGCCTTTAAATCCTCAAGTTATATATTGAATATTGACAACCATAAAGAATTTGATTCAATTTAATTCGATTTCATTCTAAATTCTTTAAATGCTTTCAAGCTCCTATAGGTAATGGCAAATTGGTTGCATTAGCGCTTCACCAACTTTTTTATTCAAAGGAGAATTTAATAAGGTGTTTTTATCACTTTACCTATTTTCCATATACGTTAAAGTTCTATCTTTAATTATCATTAGTGATATTATAGATGCTATAACTTCAAAATCCATTATAAATGTGAAAGCTCTAAGATCTGTAGCCTCTATTTTGTAAATTTTCTTTTATTATTTAGTGAAACTTATGAACTCTTTATGTATTGCTTTATAAATTCCCTAAACAAGTTCCATATTTTATTTAGATTAACTATTAATTATTGCAAAAGCTTACTGTATGTCTAGACCAGGAATGACACTCTCAAAACCTAATTATAATGCATAATTAGATGCTTTATATAATTTATTTCACTTAAATTGCTTGGAATTCCTTTGATCCTATTAAGTTTATTAATTAAGGGTTTTAATTTTCTATTTTAACTAATAAACAACAAACCAAATAACTAGATCACCATATCTCTCTTGTTTATAGGGATATTGTAGTTGATCATTTTGGCTCTCGATGCTTCCATGTTTACTAGAGTGATCGTTTACTCTTACTAATGAATATATAGTTAAAGCCATTAAAAGAGAATGAAACTTCTAAAAATAAATATAATCCTTCAAAAGCTAAAATCAGATGGAGTGAATTATGCTAACTAAGAAAGGAATGGGGCATAAGAATTCATTCTATAAGGTTAATGAACTAAGTATTACAAACTAGAAAAATATGGAAACTATTTAATAACAAAAAATCCATTTGGGTAAAATAGATGCATTAAAAATTCCTAAAAGAAATGCTTCTTGGAGATCAAAAAAAAGTTGACAAAATCATAGTCCATATGGTAGATATTAAGGCTAAAGGAAAGTGTCAAAAGTAATATTGAAGATCATTGTAGGTAATGGAAAGATAACATCTTTTTGGTATGATAATTAACACATATTAGGGCCTCTTGAGAGTCATATGCCTATAAGATTTGTTATTGAAGGTCTAGCTTCATGTATAAAGGTTGATTTAATGATTTCTAATAACATTTGGACATGACCATTTTCTAATTTAAGAACCCTATTAAATGTTAGAAATAACTTCCCTCAATATTTGCTAGATTCCTTTATAGAGGATTGCTACGTATCAAGCAACCATCCTTCTGATAACGCGTGTCAAATGCACTATAAAATTTACCTAATTCTGCATACTAAAAACTTGTAGATATGGTGAGTTAAGATCGTATCCACAAGGAATGTTCAATTAATTCTTGTAATGAAAATAATTGAAGAAATACAAAACTTAAACTAACAAGAACAAATTATAGAAAATAGTCGAAAGCGATAAAAGTGATGAATATGTGTGAAACCTGGTTCTCGGATCAATCTTGACCTATACATAATTAAACATCTTTCATTGTTATAATGCTTTCACATCTCTCATAGAACTATTGGTTGTAGACTAACAACAAGCTCTGTTAATCTCGGTTTTCCCTTATATTATTCAGTCGCATTACAATATGGAAAATAGACCAATCTAAGCAACAACCATATAAGCTCAGGTCATTTAACCTAGGTTAAGTTATCCCTAATGATTAGAAACCATTAGTTGCCACAAATGAATCTCAACATAACAATTACGAATTATATTAAGTATTCTAACAATGAATCTAAATACAACAATTATAGATCGTATTAACGATTCTAGCAATGGGTTCACAATATAAACAATCTAAAAATAACAAGAGTACGATTACCTATACATGAATACCTAAATCGATTAAGCAAAGGATAACCTAAACAATTCCAAGATAGAGATCCAACATTAAAAAAAGATTAGATAAGTTTAACTATGCATCCTAAGTGTCAATTTCACCTTCAAACATGTATCTGGATGTTAGCCTTCCATCTTCTCCATCAAGTTCTAAGTAGTAGCCTCCATCCTTGTTGAAAATCGAAGAGACATGGTGAAGAATTGCGTCTATCTCCTCTCCCCCTGTTTGCCGTCACAACTTATTTCTTTTTATAGTAAAACCAAAAGACGGGTGGCATGGCCTCTCACGGCCCTGCATAACCCCTCATGGGTGGTGTCTCACACCTGTGAGACACCCTTGTATGGGCGTGAGACCATGCAGTTGATTGCACAACCATGAGATTGCTCACGGCTGTGCAACTTCAACAGCTGGTCGTGAGCTACTTGTTTTGTTCTTCACTTTTACACTCTATCTTATCTCTTCTTCTTTTAATCCTCTTCTTCTTCTTGCTTCATGAATCAATAGAGTATAAACATTGAAAAGATGGCTCAATGAATATGCTTTCGGGTCACTTTAGCTCCTCCATTTCCAAAATCAAATATGAGCTAAAGTGTGTATCATAACCATTTTTAAGCCATTAATAACTAAGTGTAGTAGATTAAATGAATCAACATTTAAGCACATATCACCTTCTCTTAAATTTACCAACAATTCATGCATCAAGTTTTTCAGAGGTTCAAGTACCATCAGTAAAAGCTCCTTTAGTTCAAAAAAATACCTTTTTAAGGCCAATTTCATTTATGGCTTGCAATCAGTACAATACTTTAGACTAGAGATCATAGGACATTTATCACCTTAACTAAAATGCTCAAGTGCTAATTTTCATTAGTAATTTAAAAAAATATTTTAAGGAACTTCAACTTGAACTATAGCAATATACATAAGATTTTAACAGTTTAATAAGCTACTAACATTACCTTTTCATATGAAATTGATCTTATATCTTTCAAATTGACATTTAGTTGTTACATTTACTATATTTGGGAAGAGGGTAACAACGAAATCTTCAAACTTTGTTCCAAATCCTAGAAGGAACATCCTAAACAATTCTTTACTTAGGAAATAATAATTGTCAAAGGAATATATCAACAACTAAGTGTAGATATGGCAGTGACATGGGAGGTTAAGTTGTTTGTTGCATTGGTTTGTTTATTTTGGATAGCTAGTGTTGTTGTTTAGTCCTTTTCTTGTTCTTCCTTAGTTTCCTATTTATTTTTGCCAATTTGGGAACTTAGATTCTTAATATTTCTTTAACTTACAAAAGAAATCCACATATTCTTTTATATAAAATAAACAATAAACAAATTTTTATCTTAATTGTCAATACAATGAGCTATTCAAAAATTTTAGGCTCTTAGTTCTAACTAAACTATTGAAATCAATAAATGATAATATTGTTATATGATTTATTATACTGAGTAGCAAGAAGCAAGTAATAATCTTATAAAAAGAATATTAATATGTATTAACTAATTTAAAAGAACGTTAGATTGGCATCGCTTTAACATTTACCATAAGAAATTATCAAATACAATTAATTTAAAAGAAAAGGTATATAATGACAACTGAAATACAAATTATAACTCCAAAAGATGATCCATTCAAAGTATTAAATTGTGATTAAATTTTAAGGCTTTTTAGGTTTAAAGTTAAATTATATTTAATTCTTATATCTTTAACTCTATTTTTTTAAATTAAATAAATCATTAAGAGCCATGAAAGGCAATAAAAGAGACATTACAATGTTGTGCTGAACATTTTAGAAACAATACAACAAAATCTATCTATTATCTAAGAAAAACCACTAGAAACAATAATTGTTAAAGGTTCCAACTTCTTTTACTAGATAGACTCAGTTTTTTTAGCTAATTGGTGTGCTCCCAGGATTTTCCTAATCTATAATTGTATTCTGTAAGCTAAGGCATGTTTATTAGTTTTCCCCTTATGGAAAAGTCTTTGGTTTGTTTCCAACCAAATTGCATAAATTGAACACTTTAAGCAGAGGGTAAGGCACATTTGATTTGTCCCATTCTTTTGAAATAGGTTGTCATCGATCTATCCCATTCTTTTGAAATAGGTTGTCAGCCCATACCAATATGTTATTACAATCAATGGAAGCACAAGTAAGGTTCATTGTGTGTTGCATTTTGGACCAAATGGATGCAATGTATTTGTTTTTAAAGGAAAGACAATTAATGGTTTCATCCTATAGGTTGCAAAACTCATATAGGAGATCATTTGAACCAATGCCCTGTCTTTTGTTTTTAGCCTTCTCCTTGCTGCCAACTAAATGACAAGTGAAGCTTTAGGAATCAAGGATCCTTTAATATTGTACCAAGGTATTGGGGAATTTTGAGGTCTGGTTGCTTTAATACAAGAGGAGTTGGTGATGACCCAGATAGGCTTATCAATTTGAGATCTGTTAGGCATATAATTTGGGAAGTAATTTAGAAGTCTTTTAACCCCTTTTCCTAGAAAATGTTAAGTGATGTGAATGATAGCCTTTTGGACTTGAGGATGAATTGTAATTCTAGTAGTGAGGCTACTAGGTGCTCTCTCAAGAATAAAGGACTTTGATTAGTCCAATGGTTGAACCAAAACTAGGTATTCTCCCGATTCCCCTACTTGAATTTTGATGAAGGGATACATAAATTATCTCTTTCTAAGGATGTGAGTGAGAGGCCAAGAGTGCTTTTTTTTTTTCCAGTAATCTACCACAAACTAGAATTCTTTAAGTAGAATTCATTCATCCATTTACTCGACAAAGACTCTTTATCATTAAAAAGTCTCCAAATTCTCTTAGCAACTTGGGTTGTTTGGATTAAATGTATTGAGATCAACTTAAGTCCACCCTCATGCTTTCTTTGGCATAGTTATTCCCATTTAATCTTTTCCCTTTAGGGTTATCACATTTTTCTGACCACAGTAAATTCCCAATACACTTCTCAATATCCTTGTTGATTTTTTTAGGTAAAAGAAGATGGAAACTCCAATGTGTATGAAGATTGCTCAAGACTGATAAGATGAGTTGAGCTCTTCCAACTTGAGAGAGAGAGCTCTGTTCTGCCAAACATTAATTCTTTTCTTATATTTCTTTAAAATCAGAAGACAATCCTGATATCTCAGCTTCTTAGAAGAAACAGGTACACCTAGGTATTTGATAAATTTTTTTACTATAATTATATACTCATATTTAACATTTTTTGCTTGATATTTTATAGTTTTATTTTATATTTATTACTTAACTTGCTCCAAGTGCATTTGTGGGGTATAATTGCCTTCATGGACATAAAGGAGAAGAATTCGGATGAAACCATGGCATAAGAAGAAGATTTGAAACAATTAAGGACCTACACGCTCGTCTATAGAGATGGTGTAAGTCTCTATAAACGTGTGGAGATTGAAGAAATTGATTTCTGGTCATGTAGAGTCACATGCTCGTGTATACTGAGATACATGGTCATGTATATTGGTCACATAAGTCTCTGTGCCTATGTAAAATCACTAATTTAGGTGTTTTTATTATACACGGTCTCTCACACACCCGTGTAAGTGATCGTGTATATCCTAGAAAACCTAAATTTTACTATAAAAGGACATAAGTGAAGGAAAATTTGAGAGATCCGAATTTTGCAACAGTTTTCAGACATAAGAAACCTGGATAGGTGATGGTTTTGATCACAAGACGAGGAAAATATAAAGAATTGGTCAAGAGATCTCGTAGATAGCAATATCAAGTCCAAACTTTCAAGAAGATTCAATGAAAGAAAAAGGGAGATTTAGAATTATGATTCCTTTGCTTTCAATTAGTTTTTCTTCATGTTTATCTTTGATTTCATTGTTTATTATTACTAATTAAAAGTTTTTATTATCTAGGTGTGATGAAACCTAGTTTGAGATAATAATATGTTTTAATCTTTTATTCAATGCATTTATATCGATAGATTATTGTGATTCAATTATGTGTTTTATTCTTATTCTAATATATTCAGAATATTAGTGCAATATTTGATTTCAAATGATTGGGATTGAGAAATCCTCTTGTATGAATAGATAAATCATAATTGAAAGGAGATGCATGCAAAACTAGAGAATAGGCCAACAAAAATCCTTTGAATTAGAGTCAAACCTAATAGCGAAATTCATAAATCGATAAATCAATCCTAGGGGTTTAACTAGCAAGATTTATGTTAATCAACTGATTGACTAGTTGCTAATGGTCGAGAGAGAGTTCTTAACATAATGTGGGAATTTTCATGGTCCAATAATCAATAATATGATTACATGATAAAATTGGAACAAATAAATTTAATTAAAAATAATTTTTTAACTTTGAAGGGGTCTAATTTGTTACTAATTCTAATATGATTGCATTACAACTAATTGTATGTATAAAAAATAATTTTCCAAATATTAATAGGAATAAATTTAAATATTATCTTAATCTTATTAAGAATATTAATCAATTTAATTTTAAAATTAAGTTCTTATCATAATTAATATAATCTCATTATACTAATTTATATCTAACATAATTTATTATGTTAGCTAGCCCTTTAACACTCTATTTGATTCTAATTATTGATTGAAAATAAATTTAACTTAATAATTTAAATCTTGAAAACTAAATTAAATTTCATAGATATTGAGTATCTTATGAAAATTTAGAATCCCAGACACTTCAACATGCATATGATCTGGCTAAAAAAATGAGATGGTGGCTATACATTGTGAAGGAATGGGAAGGATACACTGAAGGAATATTTACACAATAGGGGCAACAATGAATTTTCAAAAATCAACACAAAGGTTACTTCCTAAAGTAGTACTTGGAGGGGGACAAAAAGGTGGAGGTGAGATAAAGTGGGAAATCACAACTTCTAGCAAGGAACTAAATGATTGGAGAGCTAGGGTCTATGCTGCAAGTGTGAAGAAAAATTGTTGGATCCCGCTTGATTCCAAAATTTAACTCTTGCTCTCATGCCACATCTGTTGGGCCTCGCTTGTTTCTAAAGTCCAACGCTTGCCCTGATACCACAAGATGTTACTTCATTCCCCGAGCCTAACTATCCGGAGTCAAAAAGGGTAAACCGGGTCTCCTTGTAGGGTCATTCCTATGAACCCTCACTTCCTTTTTATCAATATTTTGAAATTCAATACCAAAGGCTATCAATTTGTGGAATGGTAGAAAAACGTGTTAGGAAACCAATGCTTCAAGAATCTCCTCAAATGAAGGTCGGACGAAAAAGTTATGGTCAAACGAATCCAACATGTTCATGTATTTACTCATATTGTACATGTCTTGGCGCAAATGCCATAACTTATGCTACAGAGGTCAGATTGATTTCGTGTTTGACGGTTTGAAAAAGAACCTCAAGATCTACAACTTTCATGAGGAACTCAAAGCTAGATTCGGCCTCTAAATAGGTCAAAAATAGAACATAAGAAGGAAGCAAAAGGTCAAACTAAGACAATGCAGAAGTCAAACTAAGACGATGTAGAAGTCAAACTAAGACGAAGCAAAACTAAGACGAAGCAAATTAAGACAAAGCAAACAAAGATGAAGCAGAGGATCAAACTAAGATGATGCAGAGGTCAAATTAAGACGATGCAGAAGTCAAACTAAGACGATACAGAGGTCAAACTAAGACGATACAGAAGTCAAACTAGGACAATACAGAGGTCAAACTAAGATGATACAAAAGTCAAACTAAGACGATACAGAGATCGAACTAAGATGATACAGAGGTCAAACTAAGACGATACAGAGGTCAAACTAAGACGATATAGAAGTCAAACTAAGACGATATAGAGGTCAAACTAAGACGATATAGAAGTCAAACTAAGACGATACAGAGGTCAAACTAAGACGATACAGAAGTCAAAATAAGACAATGCAAAAAGTCAAACTAAGACTGAAGCAAAACTAAGAAGAAGAAAAACTAAGACAAGCAAAACTAAGATTAAGCAGAAGGTTACCATACGAATATTCCAACTGGGTCTTCCTCACATTCCCTAGAAGTTCTAAATTGCTTTCTACACTCTCTAGAACATCTCTACTCATAAGGACCATAACTTTTGACTTAGATATCCAAAAATTTCATGCTATATACCGTTGGAAAGATAAAAGAAAGACCTACAACTTTCTAGAAGATAGCTTTGCCTAAATCAGCCTGGATCAATCTAGATATTTCCCTGAAGTCAGTACACAAATTTTCCCCTTATGAAACCTTGAGAATCATGGGCGAAAACAAAATCATAATCCATTAGCATCAAAAGATCGTAGTTTTACAAAGCTTTAGTGGGCATTTCAAGCCCCC
>JANIJF010000009.1:11863894-11881959 GCA_024520955.1 Erythroxylum bequaertii
AAAAGGGCTTATGCCCTATTTGATTATCGATTCCCGCATATATTGTTTTGTGTTTTGTAATGAAAAAAAAGTATACCAATTTTCGACTGAGTGAGTGCTTTAGCACGCCACCCTCGTGGGGCACGGACTCGGATATCACCATTGATATCAGGTTCGGGTCTTGCGGGAGTGGGGTGCTACACATATAGCTAAGGAAAAAAAGGGAGCTGAATGGAGTGAGTCTTGCGTGAGTGGAGTGTGGGCAGCTAGACGAGAATGAGCGGACGTTGAACTGGTGAGTGGAGGAAGAAGAAGAACGTTACACCAAAAGGAGACACTCAACACTCTCCTCTCACATGAAGTAGCACCTGGTGGCAAGAGCAACAACCGAAGAAGCTGGTGGAGCTAAAAAATCATTGAATAGAGTATGTGCTAGTGAGTAGAAAAGAAACGTTAGCTGGTGAAAATAAGGAGAAGATACATTGTGCTTGGAGGGGAACTCAACTCCATCACCCACTGAACATACATCCATCAAACATACACTCTCCATTCACAAGTTAGCAGCTGTTGGAGACCAAAGGAGACTGACGGTACAACCACTCACACGTTGTAGCTGGTGGACGAAACAGCATGGGTGCATGAAGTTGAAGCAGCTGCGTGGAAACTCATACATGAAGCAATTGGTGGCGTGAAAGAAGAAGGTAGCTGGTGGTCTAAAAAGAAATGATAAAATACGTTAGCTTGGACACTTCTCTTTACTCATATTACAGCCCTCTCTCAACACTCTCCACACACAACCGAAGATAGCTGGTGGCTTGAGGAGAACGTTGTTAGCTAGTGGAGAGGAACAATCTAAGCAACTGCATGGAGCACTCCCAAAAACTCTACACACACACATTACAGCCCCACAAAAAGCGTATACTTTCCACTTACATAAAAGAAGGAGGCGGCATTGAAACAAGGAGCAACCACATTGAAGGAGAAGAAAGTGGTAGCTGGTGGAGTAAATACAAAGCGTTAGCAAGGTGAAGGAGCAGCCACGTTGCTGGTGAAGAAATTATGAGCTGTTTGTGGAGACAACGTTGAAAATGAGCTGGGGGAGACACACAAAATAAAGCAGGAGGTGGAAAACATTAAAGGAGCAGCTAGAAAATTAACGAGACCACGTGAACATCGTGGTGGAGAATAGATTACGTGAGCTGTTGGTGGAGATTAAATATGTCGAAGCTAATAGCGTGAGAAAATACAGCTGCGAAAAAAGGGGTGTTTTTAATTTGTTTTCTAATTTATTTTTAATTCTGAATTTATTTTAATTGTGTGGATTTAATCAATGCAAACATACTTTATGACCATGATTTATGATACATTGATAAATATGTGTGAGTAAGTTTTTCTTTTCGGTTGAGGTTAAGATTGATATTGGATTAGGATAATTTTTGTGGTATTGATTTTTGCTTGATTGAATGCATATTTAGTCCTAATTTGGCTTGATCACCTAGATTAAGACCTTAGATGATTGAATGCCATAACCAATGGGATTTAATTTGTCAAAAAATTAATCAAGCGACGTACTTGAGACTAAAGTATAGACCAACCTTAGGATCTTGTATGAGGATACCTAGGATTAACAAACTTAGTTTTAGGCTTCTTATATTGAACACCTTCTATTCCGAATTATTTATGAACCAAGTAGGAGACTGGCATTTAAAAGAGAAGGAAACACCAATGAACATTAGGTTCGACTTGCTTAAGTGAAGTAATTCCTAGATCAATCCACCGTCACAATTTTTTTTAGTGTCCAATCCAATTGAAATCCGATACCTTAAGCTATTTCTGTCATTTGATTAAATCAAGTCGTTTTAATTCATACTTGCATTTTTCATGTTTCCATGATTTGCTTACTTTATTTTATTTTTTTTTCAAATCAATCAATTCTTGATTGTCCGAGTAATTTTTCATCGTTTAATTTAATTGTCTTGCGTGTTAGAATTCCCTTGGGTACGATATCCGATTCTTACCATTTTATATTACTTATCGACAGGGTACGCTTGCCTCTAATTGGTCTAGATAGAATTCAATTTATATTTTTTTGTTTAGACTTGCAACACCAACTCCCTTAGTGTTCTTAGATTTGCCATTGTTTCTTTAAATTTGAGTTCTTATTCTTCTTCTAGACTTGTTCTTACTTCCCTTCTTAATCTCTATAGTGTCCTCTCCATCTTTGGATCAAATTTTAAAGTTCTCTATGAGGATGGTCACTACCATACACCAACATTAACAACCTTGCAAAGATTAACAAATAAATAAAAGAAAGGATTATAAACAGATATATACAAAAAAAACTAACTAAAATAAAAAATTAAAGCACCATACTCCCTAGCAACAGTGCCAAAATTTAATAGCGTGTATCGAGGCATTATAAAATTTACCTAACTCTGTATACTAAAAATTTGTAGCTGTGTTGCATCAGGATTATATCCACACAGAATGTTCAGTTAATTCTAGCAATGACAATAATTGATGTTAAGGAAATAAAAAGAGTGTTTTGAGTTAATACAATCGAGAAAAAAAAAACTAACGCAAACAATTTATAGAAAATAGTCAAAAGTAATAAAAGTGTTGAATATGCGTAAAATACGGTTCTTAGATCAATCTTGGCCTACACACGATTAAATATATTTCATTTTTATAATGCTTTCACGCCTCTCCTAGGACTATTGATTGTAAACTATCAACAAGTTCTGTTAATCCCAATTTTTCCTTAAGTCATGTCTAATTAAGATAAGCTCGTTAATTAAACTTAACTACCAAATAACCTAGAACACGCTCTCTAGATTTAATTAGGTAGCCGCATTATGAAATGGGAAATAGACCAATCTAAGCAACAACCACATAGGCTGAGGTCATTTAATCTAGGTTACATTATCCCTAATGTTTTGAAATCATTAGTAGCTACAAGACGATTACAAACGAAATCGTTAGTAGCTATAAACGAATCTCAAACATAACGATTACAGATTATATTCACGATTCTACCAAGAGGTTCATATATAAACAATCTAACGATAACGAGAATAATGATCATCCATACATGAAAACCCAAATCAATTAAGCAAAGGATAACCTAATCAATCCATACAGAGAGATTCAAAATTAGATAATGAAAAGATATGGTTAACCGTGACTCTAGACTTCAATATCACATCCAAACCGATGTTGGAAAGCTTAGCTCTCCATTTTCTCCAACGGTCCCTAAAATGGTAACCTTCTATCATCACCCAAAACCCCAAAAACAAAGGCTCCCCCTCTGCTATCACAATATATTATACTTATAGTGAAAACTAGGTTTTCTGGTGCTAGGTCAAAAGATGTCACAAGCATGCATGGTTGAGTCATGGTCGTGAATGGCTTCACTAAAGCTCACGGTCGTGAGCCAACTTGTCATGGGCGTGTACAGTGGTGTCACACCTATGAAAAATAAGCCATGGGCATGAGATGAGTGTCATGGGTGTGACATCTCATCTCTTGTCATGGATGTGACACTCTTCTCACGCCCATGACAATTATGTTATGGCCATGAGTGATGCATCACTCTTCATACTTGATTTTTGCAAAATATACTCATCATCTTATGCATTTTCTTATCTCTTCTTTGTTCTAAGTCGTCTCCTTCTTATTCCATGAAGATAATTGAGTGTGAATCTCAAGAAAATGGCTCAACGAGTGTGCTTTCAACTCACTTCATCCATTGTGTTTCTGAATTGTACCTAAAATCAACAATGAACTAAAGTGAATGTCTTAAGAATTATAAAGCATTAGTCACTAAGTTTCGTGGATTAAATGTATCAACAATTAAGAACATATCAAACATTATCTTTTCCAATTATCCTTTATTATTAGACCATAACCTTATTAAAATTCAAATGGAGCAGGTAATAAAGAGAATTGTAAAAGCTCCTTTTAGATTATTCAATCATTTAATCAAGTTACAGTGGATATGAGGAAGTGGTGTAAAGGGTGTTGCGGCTAATATGGCAAGGTTTGAAACTTTTAAGTGTACGAAGAAGTTATAAGTGGTAAAAAAAAATGAGCTTAAAACTGTGCATAACAAACATTTTAATAATTTAGGACATTCTTCAACCTTATCTGAAACTAAAATTGCTCTACATCAAACACAAGAGGCTCTTTATCTCAGACCTAAAAACTTCTTAGTAAAATTGAATGAGAAATTATCCTTTAGTAGATATATTCAAGCTTTTGAATTCAATCTTAAATTAAAAGTCAAAGGTTCGTTGGTTGCAAAATAAAGATAGAAATATAAGTTCCTTTTACAACTCAACCTTTTCTAAAAGAAAAGTCAACAAAATTAAATCATTAATAGATCTCTAATGAAGCTAAACATTGAAAGTAGGAGGAGCTAAAAGCTTTTGCTCTCAATCACTTCAAGGATTCCTTAGGTAATGAAACTATTAAAGTTTCTTATATGTAAGAATTAAAGATTTTTGTAAAACCTACAATATCCTAAGAACAGGTTAAGGCCCTTATCAAACCTATGACACTTATAGAGATAGAGAGAGCCATATTTGATATACACCTAAATAAAGATCATGCTTTATGGTTTTATTGCCTTTTTCTTCCAAAAATCTTAGTACCTAATAAGGACCCTAGCCACAAAGACAACTTTGGAGTTCTTTGCTACAAAGAAGCTTCTAAAAAAGATGAATAAGACATTCCTCAACCTAATTCCCAAGACTCCAGATCCATCTGCCCTAAAGGAGTTTAGGCCAATATCTTGTTGTAACACTCTTTACAAAATTATCTTTAAAGTTATGGCTATAAGATTAAAGGAGATGCTTAAATATATTATCAATCCAGCTCAAAGAGTTTTCATTAAATTAAGAAACATTAGGGATAACGCTTTATTTTCTCAAGAACTCTTTAAGAACTATCATAAGAGAAAGGCCATAATGAGTTATACTTTGAAGGAATTTTATAAAGCATTCAACTTTATCATATAGAAATTCTTGCTTGATACACTAGAGGCCTTAGGATTCCTTAGAAAATTCAAAAACTGGTTAGAGTAATGAATATTTACCACTTCATACAATGTGATGGTCAATGGAAAACCAACTAAAGTGTTCCATGGAGCCGAGAGATTAAGACAAAGAGACCATGTATCTCCCGATTGTTGAGCAAGTTTTATATCTAATAATAAAACTCTTAATACCCGTAAATGTACAAATCATATCTCGTAGTATGAGAGGTTATCATTCCCATGAGTATATACAATAGCTAACAATTCGAACCTAGCTTTGTCTAAGGTATTCAGAATGTGATTTTAATGAAGATAAATAGTAAAAATTAAAACAAATAATCAAATATCAGTGAGTTGCCAATGAAATTAAGGTTTAATTAAGATTGAATAACTTAGGAACTATTCTTTTTATTAATTTGTTTCCTTTACTATCATTGATTCAATTTATGATTGATTTTAGATTTGTTAAGGTATTGATTACTCTCTCTCAAGATCTAATCAATTAACCCTAATTGAATTCAAATTTTCTGTATATGCAATCTCTCAATTCTTTATGTATGAACAATTATCACAAAAATTCATAAATATATTGAAATCAACAATAAATAAAAGTCACAAAATAAATTCAGGATAATTCCGAATATGATTTTAGAACTCTATAGATATGTTTAACATCAAGGAAATCAAATTACACATCAAGGATAGTGAAAGAAACTACATGTAAAAGAGAAAAAAAAATGTTTGATGCCTTGATTTGGAATGCTAGAATTTTATGATGTTCTTCTTGATCTCAAACTTTTGGTTCATTTTGATGCAATGGCTGCTGTGTTTTTTTTATTGTATTTCATTTTCTTATATAGTGCTTTAGGTTCCTAGGGTTATGTTTAGGGTCTTTCAACTTTATTTGATTCCAAAATAGTCTTAACCCCTAAAATAGATCAAAAAAAATTGTGCCTGGAAACTCTCTACCATGATCTTGCTCTATGGTTTTTCCTCTCAGGCATGATCATTTGGGTGACAGATTGGCCATAAGAGTACTCTGGGATCTAAACTAGAGAAAAAAATGTCTAGCATATGACAATGCCGCTCGTTTTCATTTCATGGAAGTATTTGGCAAAATCAAGGGTTGCAAGTGATGACATATTTTTCTTTTTTATTTTGAGAGAGTCATTGAAATTGTTCCTATTCGGTCAGGTTGTGCATGAAATCAATACTTATCTTCTATTTAAGTGTGAATTCTTGAATGAAACATGGAAGTACATTCTGCTTGCTCCACTATTAGGAGGATGATAGGGTGCAAATGGTGGAATGGACAAGAAGCATTAATATACATAACAACGGGGACATAAAGATCTTCAAGTTGGCCTTAGGTTGTTGTGTTTACAACCTTTAGAATAAAAGAAACACAAGAATATTCTAGGATAAGGAGAAGGATATCAAAACATTAACTTCATGATCAATTAGATAAGATAAGTGATAATAACCAATAAGATTCACAAAGAATACAATGAAAATATGATAATAAAATGGAAGCTACCATAAGCAATATAAGATGTAAAACAACAATGATCTTTACTCCTACAAAAAAAAAAGGAGCATGAAACTCAGTGGGTCGATTAGGGGCAAGTTCGAAGAAAGAAAAACTAGAATTCAACATGCTCTAAGTCCTATTGTTTCATTATCACCAATGTTATATCGCAAAAACCTTTAACATGATCCAATAAGTTGTTATGGTAGAAACTTATTTTGTTCTCTTGGAGATTTATTTTGCCTTGTTTTCTCTAACTTTTTAATTTTGTATCTTGTTGGGTGATTCTTACTATTTTAATATGTCTCAACTTTCAAATAAGAAACTTAAATTGTTTTTTATGTTGGATTGTCTTCATTGGGCCTTTGAAGGAACATGGAAGTGTAATGAGATTCAACCTAACTACTTTAAATACATAATAAAGTATCATTAGAACGCTTTTAAAGCTTTTAACTAGTTCAAATAACACAACAGATTAGTATGACTTTAGGCTGGGCTTGAAGTACAAGATCTATGGACTAAAGAAAAGTAACATTATGAAACTAACACTCCACTTTAGGCTTTGGCTACTGAATCTCTAAACTTTAGTGTACAGATACTTATAACATTCCAATATATACAAATTTGTGTGGAGTATATTCACCTTATGAACATGATCATTGCAAAAGATTAGCACACAAGTATATTAATATTTCACTTCTATCATTCCATATATATATCAAATATTTCACTGAAAGAAAAACAAAACAACAATAAAACCTATATAATATAAAACGGAACCCTAATTTCCTTAAACCAAAATTAGGAATATAAAAAATAAACTTTTGAAAACATTGGGCTTGCTGCAATTGGTCCCGAAAAGTTGGCATGGATCGATAAAATTAAATCTGGCCTGTTGAATTTCAGATTGTTTTAATACCAGGTCATGATCAAGCCCATATTGTATAGTCCATATAAGATTGTGCTTTATATTGCTTGCTAGTTATAGATAGTCCATGTTTGATGGTAAAGAACCAACTCGTGTGAGATATGCATCTTGCGAGAGGTGGGGATCTTTCAGCTCAATCTTTGTGCGTGTTTCGCTCTTTCTTACTGCCAGTTTCGATCCCACTTCATTTTTATACCAAATTGCGTTTTTCTTTTTCCCTTTCTCCACTTATTCCCTTTTAAGGTAGCCTTTTCTCATTTGCAACTTAATTTTCTTGCTATTTAATTATGACCCAATAAACTTAAAATTGACATTTTTAGCTCATATCAGGTTATTGATGAATAAAAATCAAATTGATCGTATTTTAAATTAATCTCAAATTTGAAGATTTAATTTAATTAAAAAATTAGAAAAATAATTAACTAATACAATTAAAATTGATTTTAATTTAATTAAAAACTTAGAAAAATTAAATTTCTTTTAAAACTTAAATTAGGCTAAATCAAGGTTTGATCTTATATTTTATTTTTAATTTATCCAAAAAATCATAAAACATAATAATCTAAACTTTCCTATAAAGCAAAGTTAGTTGCTAGGAAATTAATTTTTTACGTTTTGGACTTTTTGCTCTTGTCCTAGATTATATTTAATTAATTTTATTTTATATGTAAATAAAAGAAACTTCAAGTTTCTCCAACAAATAAAAATAACAAGTTTGAAGCTCATATCACCAATTTTGGGCTACTAATTTTCAATAGTGGAGTCTAAATAAAACAAGGAAAGAACTGAGAGAGTATTTAAAATAAGCATAAATTATGATCTTTACTCAATTTCGTAATGCTATAAAGAATTAAAAATTTATCATTTCAATATACAAAGTTTTTAATTGTAAATATAACATGACATTAAATTTACTGTTAATGTCGTTGACATAGATCGTCATGTAGTTACATTAATGCCCAATTAGTAAACACCTATGTAATAAGTGAAAAAATTAAATGCATGATGGAACTCTATCTATTCTAGTTTTCCCACCATTCGATGCTTGATGACATGGTACAAGAAAGTAGATGTTATTGAAAATCTTGTTGTCTGGTGAGATTAATTTTAAAAAAATCCACAAACAAAGTTATATATATGTATATATATATTTGGTTGATATAATTTTTAGTTATGGATAGTATTGTAAAATTGAGTAAAATTTTAAATTTGTAATATAGTTTACCCTAAATTTATATGTTTCATTTGTGTGTGTGTGTGTGTGTGTGTGTGTATATTTGGTTGATATAATTTTTAGTTATGGATAGCATTGTAAAATTGAGTAAAATTTTAAATTTTTAATATAGTTTACCCTAAATTTATATGTTTCATTTGAGCATTAAATCTCATGCTTTTTATTATTGGAATTGAATACATTTTTAGGGATTCATAATCTATATTAAAATCTTTAAGTGTAGGCAACTATTAACTTAACAATTAATATTTTATAGATAGTAAATTCCTATCACATTTGACTATAAAAACAAAAGAAACAACATAAAGTACTCTAAAGGGTCGTTTGGTTCCATTTTTATTTTTCTGTTATGGTTTTAATTTTAGTTTTCGTTTTTTTCTTTCAAATAAAAACAAAAACTTGTTTGGTTGTTAATGCAATATAGTTAAATTTTGATTGATGAATCTCATATTTGAAAAGGTGGTACAAGTTAGGGAATAAATTCCAAAGGATGCACGAGGAAAATGGTGTAAAATGTGCTAATTTTGGAAGTGTGCCAGGCCATGCACGATAGGGACAGACATCTCCCACCCCCCTTTTTTCTTTTCCCTAAACCCTAACCTTATAAAATATATTTGTTGTCTTCTTCTTTCTCAAAGTAGCAGCCCATTTCCATAGCTTCTTGTTTTCTCTTACATCTCTCTTAAATTTCCTTTAGATTTTACTCTTTTCTTTCATCTTTCTTCTAAATTATCATTATTTCCATACAAATCTTGTTGGGCACGTTGTCCTCGCGAGACATGTGCATGACGTCCTGAATGACACCTGAACGCACATCCCACAAGGGTGGCGTGTCCCCACCAGAACAGTCACTATAATCAAACTCATTTCTCCTATTTCAGAACAAATTATGGGAAACTTCAAATCGGAATTACAATTTGAATTCTTCTAAAAAATGTTCCCCATTGTCTTAAGTTTCTAATGGTACCAAAATCATTAAATTTGGTTTAAAAATCTGAAAGTTATACCCTAAAAATTTTTTGGACTGTTATTAAACTAAAACAGTACACTATACTCAACTTACATCTAGAAATTGAAAGTCGTCGAGACTGAATTAAAATTATATTTCTTCAGATAACTTGTAGCTCTATGTCTCTATTTTATTTAGAAATAAGAATCATCTCATTTGGAGATCTACAGATCAAGATATTTTTAACATGCCAATGTAAGTTCAGTAAAATATACAATTCATACTCTTCCAACCGACACCCTTACTTTGATTCCATCAATCTTTTTCAAATCAATACCAAAAGCTATAAATTTTTATGAAGAGATAGAGAAATGAGTTAGAAATCTATTGATTAAAAAATCAGGTCATTTGGAAGTTAGATGACAAAGTTACGGCCAAACAAGTCAGAGGTCTTCAAATTTGGGATGACATCGTCACGATCGCGACTTTTGAAAATTTTTGCAGAGTCACGATCGTGACTCTTCATTTTTCTCCTATCCAACCTATTTTGGAAACATAGACATAACTTTCACTACAGATGTCAAATTCAGGTCATTCAAAGACTATTTTGAAGAAGACTTCCAGGACTACAACTTCCATGAAGACCCAAAAGAAAGTTTTTGCCTCTCAAAGGGCCAAAATTCAATTTAATGTAGCTATCCCGTATGTGCCTCCCATGCAGCATTACTAACTTATAATAATCATATCTTTCAATTCCAAAATCCAAAAATTTCGTACTTTATATCATTCGAAAACGATTAAGATAATCTACAACCTCCAACAAGACTACTTTGTCCAATTCAGTCTGGATCAATATAGTTTTTCCCCAGAAGTTAGAACACAAATTCTTACTTTAATGAAAACTTGAAAATGTAATGTACAAACTTTGATAGTCATGAGCAAAAACGCAATCATATTCCATTAGCATAAAAAATAAGAGTTTTATAAAGTTTTAATGGGCATTTCGAGCCACAATATATCATTTTGCAAAATCCCAAAAGAAAAAAGATACTTGAACCAATAATTTCTCAAAATGCGACTAAAGGCTTGTGTTTATAAAATTTAGCTTAAAATACAAAAATATTGCATGATCGGAGTGATGCCTTAACTCTCTTTCACTCGATCTCTTGCTCATCACCTGAAGATGGAAAGGAATGGGGGTGAGCTTAAAAGCTTGTGGGTAACAAGTTTGTAATGAGTAACAAGCAAAACCATTCAAAAAGCTCATTGTCATAGAAAATTTGCATTGAATCCATAAAACACATGTTTCTCAAATTCTCGTTATATAATCAAATTCACAAACAACACAATTTATGCATTCCTCAACTTGTTCACAAATTATAAACACATAAGCACGTCAGAATGGTTTGGGTAGGTCTGTAAACAAAACATGTTAACACAATTCCATAAAATGGTCTTGTGTAGCTGTGAATAGAACGTACTATTATAATCGCACATAATGGTTTTGCGTAGCGGTGAATGTAGGGGAGTCAGTGAAGGAGCTCCATGTAGGGGAGTCTTCTCTTCGTTATTTTCTCTTCTTCTTCTCTATCAATTCACATTTTTCCTTCTCTTAAATGCAAGACCACATTTTTTCTACCACTTCCACTCTTAAGGAGCATAAAATTTCCATTTTGCTCTTCCTTATAAGCTTATTGTCTTTCATCCTTAAATGTCTTGCCAAAAATACCCTTAAACATTCTTATAACCTGAAAACTTTAATTCCCTTAACCCATGCAATAAATCCTACTAACTTTTGACATAATTAAATAACTCCTAAATAATTAAACTATCAAAATCTCAAATTGTTTAAATTATGCTTAATAATAATAAAAAAATTCGGGGGCTCACATTTCTCCCCTCTTAAAAGAATTTCATCCTCAAAATTCTTGTCTGACTAATCAAGAGGTAGGCTATGTCTCCACATATTAGCAATAATGTCACCTCAAATTCAAGAATCCAATCACATAGTTGGATACGTTGCATCGAACATATTGCATACACTCTCATACTCTACATTTTATGCTTGTGTCTCCGTCAGGGATATGACACCAATACTTACTTTTGAATCATTACATATTCATTTCTGATTTGTTCTTTCATTGATCATTCTTAATATAAAATATCTGATCTGCTTAATCTAATTCAATGAAATTATTCTTCTTCGAAAGAAGATTTCTTGCTACTATCATCTATACTGTTTATGCAATCTTTATCAATCAACTATTATCATCATCGCATTATCAGCCATTCTTAATACCTCAAAAAGACCAATTTCTATCTTTCTTACAAGGTCAAAATGTTCTAATCACGAAAACTCAATGAAGTAGTAAACATAATTACTGTTGCATATGCTTAGGTGTGTATCATCAAAGTCATCCCATTTTATCAAGAGATTTATTTCCAACAATCACAAATTTATATTTTACATTAATGATACTTTGATCTCAACTGATCCTAGACAACATCTCTCTCTTTATCAAACATACTAACACCAATTTTACTCCAGTTTTCTAGAAATTACCTCTTTTGATGCTATATCATTTGATAATGAGTCAACTACCATACTGAGTGCATAACTCTTCTCATTTGATTCTTCATCCTTTTCTTAATCTCATTCATACATAAAATCCTATCTTATATGCATTTCTAACTTTCTCCTTACTATATATCATTCATCTCATGAAAAGCCTTTTATGTCTGTTTCATTTCCCCTTTACTATTTCCTCATTTCTGCTTCATTTTCCTATTGTCATCTTTTTCATCTTCCATATGTATATCCTTAATCAATTCAGAATTATTGATGCATAATCATTATGACATTCTGATTTAATATCACAGACATATTCTTATGCTAAATCATAACTATTATCACATTTATTTGACATTCATTTCAACTCCAAGTTTAACCTCTCCAGGTCATAGAAGCTTTTATTTTCTTTCAACTTGGCTTGTACACTTTAAATCTCATCATTTCAACTTATAATTCTATTTTCCTTAACAATCAATGACAATATATTCACATCTATAAAACATTCGAGGATATATCACCACAGTGCCATATTGACGTCATATTCAAAAATGCACCCCCCAGTATAAATACGCTAAATCATTATCAGTCATATTTACCCATATACTATTTCTCATTTCTATTTATCCACAACTTTCAATTTCTTATATCATAAAAGGGTATCATTTTTTCCACTAATTCTATCAGCTCAAACTCTTAATAATTATTCATGCAAGTGCCTCATACACAAGCAACTCTTATTAGGGATCAATCGTTGCTGGATGCTAAGACATGTCAAAAATGCATGTAACTTGATACATACTTCCAAAAATGCCCATGTAAGATACTAAACTTGGGGAGTTAATCTAATACCATAAGTTGTTGGGCATCCCTCCCTTGCGAAACACATGCCTAATGTCCTGAATGACATCCGACTATGCAAAACAGAAGGTTAGCATGCCCCCACTAGAATAGTCACCATAATCAAACCTATTTCTACTATTTCAGAATAGATTTTAGGAAACTTCAAACGGGAATTACAATTTGACTTTTTCTAAAAAATTGTCTTAAGTTTCTAATGACACTAAAATCATTCAATTTGGTTCAAAATCTAAAAGTTATACCCCAAAAAGTTTCGGACTGTTATTAAACTAAAACAGTACACTATACTAAAATTCCATCAAAAAATTGAAAGTCTTAGAGACTGAATTAAAAATTGATTTCTCTAGGTAATTTGTAGCTTTGTGTCTCTATTTTATTTCAAAATAATAATCATCTCATTTAGAGCTCGAAAGGCCAAGATATAATTAAATTATCGAAGTATGTTCAGTAAAATATCCAATTCATACTCTTCTAACTGATACCCCTAAATTGATTCAATCAATATTGTCCAAATCAATTCCAAAAGCTATAAATTTTTATGGAGAGATAAAGAAATGTGTTAGGAATCTATTGGTTCAAACCTCAGGTCATTTCGATGTCAGATGACAAAGTTATGGCCGAAAGAGTCAGAGGTGTTCAGGTTTGGGAAGACTTGCAGACGTGACTTTTGAAAATTTTTGCAGAGTCACGATCGTGACTCTTAATTTTTCTCCTATCCGACCTGTTTTGGAAAAAAAGACGTAACTTTCACTAGATATGTCAGATTAAGCTCATTAATAGACGGTTTTGAAGGATACTTCTACATCTACAACTTTTATGAGAACCTGAGGAAAGCTTTTGCTTCTAAAAGTGTTAAAATTTCAATTTAATAACAGCTTCCCATGCAACATTACTAACTTATAATGATCATATCTCTCAATTCCAAAATCCAAAAACTTCATACTTTATATAATTGGAAAGCTAGAACAATAATCTACAACTTCTAAGAAGATAACTTTGTCCAATTCAATGTAGATCAATACAGTTTTTCCCCAGATGTTAGAACATAAATTCTTACCCATATGAAAACTTGAAAATGCAATGTACAAACTTTGAGAGTCATGAGCAAAAACGCATCATATTCTATTAGCATCAAAAATAAGAGTTTTACAAAGCTTTAATGGGAATTTCGAGCCATAATACATCCTTTCGCAAAATCCCAAAAGACAAAAGATACTTGAACCAATAATTTCTCAAAATGCGACTAAAGCCTTGTGTTTACAAAATTTAGCTTAAAATACAAAAATATTGCATAATCGGAGTGATGCCTTGACTCTCTTTCGCTCTATCTTTTGCTCATCACCTAAAGATGGGAAGGAATGGGGGTGAGCATAAAAGCTTGTGGGTAACAAGTTTATAATGAAGAAAAGCAAAAGCATTATAAAAGTTCATTGTCATAGAAAATTTTCATTGAATCTATAAAATACACGTTTCTTAAATTCTCGTCATGTAATCAAATTCACAAACAACCCAATTTATGCATTCTTCAACTTGCTCACAAATCATAAACATATAAGCACATCAGAATGGTTTAGGTAGGTCCATAAACAGAACGTACTAATACAATTCTATAAAATGGTCTTGTGTAGTCGTGAACAGAACGTACTATCGCAATCTCACGTAATGGTTTTGCGTAGCTATGAACTTAGGAGAGTTCGTGAAGCAGCTCCATGCCACTAGCGGGCAGGCGAGAGAAGCCTTTAGTCGAAATGCACTTGACATACAGAACGAACCACACCAAACCAACATAATTATGCATTTCATAACTTTTAAACGTATTACCGAAAATGATACATTTCCGAAACATGATTTTTCATAAACATGAAACATTTCAAAACAATTTTCCATATCCATTTCACAATTTATCATCAAAATTCATGCTCCAAACATGTAGCAATTTCTCAAATCATTCAAAAGAAATAAATGTAACATTTATAAAGCAATTGAAATCATTTTGCTTTCTTGATTCGAAAGAAAACACTAGTGGCTCATAGACTCTATTATAAATATGAAACCCACCTTGAATTCTTTGCTTAATGCTTGTTCAAAGGTGTCTCTGCTCTTGCTCCTCTTGTCTTTCTTAATTCGCTTTATCAATGACAAAAATTCCCATTCAATAAGAATTCAAATTGGAGAGCCCAAAGAAACATATGCATAAAATTGATCCTAGAAAGCTTAAACCCATGCATTTCCTATGCTTATTAAACTAAATCCCTTTCAAAAATCCAAAAGATTCAAAATGAACTTGCCTTGAATCTTCACCAATTAATGAGTTTCTTGGTTAAAATGAAAGCTTTTTTCCTCCTTTTCCTTTTTCTCTTTTGAAACAACCTCGCAATCTCTCTTAAAGGCTAAGAAAAGTTCCACCGTAACTTAGTTTTCTCTTTTTTTCTCTCTTCTTCACGACTTCTCTCTTCTCTTCATTATTTTCTCTTCTTCTTCTCTCTCAATTCACGTTTTTCCTTCTCTTAAATGCAAAACCACATTTTTTCTGCCACTTCTACCCTCAATGAGCATAAAATGTCCATTTTTCCCTTCCTTATAAGCTTATAGTCTTTCATCCTTAAGTGTCTTGCAAAAAATACCCTTGAACATTCTTATAACCTTAACACTTTAATTCCATTAACCCATGACATAAATCCTACTAACTTTGACATAATTGAATAACTACAAAATAATTAATCTATGAAAACCTAAATTTTAAAAAAAATCATGCTTAATAATAATAGAAAAATTTGGGGGCTAACATCTCTTCCCCTCTTAAAAGAATTTCGTCCTCGAAATTCTTATATGACTGATCAAAAAGTAGGGGTATGCCTCCTTATATTAGCAATAATGTCACCTGAAATTCAAGAATCCAATCACATTGTTGGATACTTTACATCAAACATAATGCTTAAACTCTTAGTAGCATATTCTACATTTTATGCTTGTATCTTCGTCAAGGATAGGATTCTAATACTCACTTTTGAATCATTACATATTTATTTCTGATTTGTTCTTTCATTGATCATTCTTAATATAAACTATCTGATCTGCTTAATCTAATTCAATGAAATTCAGTTTATATGATCTGCTTAATCTAATTCAATGAAATTCTTCTTCTTCGAAAGATGATTTCTTGCTACTATCATTAATACTATTTATACAATCTTTATCAATCAACTATTATCATGATCGCATTATCAGCCATTCTTAATACCTCAAGAAGACCAATTTCTATCGTTCTTACAAGGTCAAAATGTTCTAATTACCAAAACTCAATGAATTAGTAAACATAATTACTGTAACATATGCTTAGGTGTGTATCATCAAAGTCATCCCATTATATCCAGAGATTTATTTCTAACAATCACCAATTTTTATCTTACACTAATGATACTTTGATCTCAATTGATCCTAGACAACATCTCCAACTTTATTAAACATACTAACACCAATTTTACTCTAGTTTCCAAAAATTACCTCTTTTGATGCTATATCATTTCATAATGAGAACTACCATATTGAGTGCATCAATTCTTCTCATTTGGTTCTTCAACCTTTTCTTAATCTCATTCATACATCAAATCCTATCTTGTATGCATTTCTAACTTTCTCCTTTCTATATATAATTCATCTCATGAAAAGTTATTTATGTCTGTTTCATTTCCCCTTTACTCTTTCCTCATTTCTGCTTCATTTTCTATTGTCATCTTTTTCATCTTCCATATGTGTATCCTCAATCAATTTAGAATTATTGATGTATAATCATTATGACATTCTGATTTAATATCACAAACATATTCTTATGCTAAATCATAACTGTTATCACATTTATCTGAAACTCATTTCAAGTCCAAATTTAACTTCTCCTAGTCTAGAAACTTTTATTTTCTTTCAACTTGGCTGTACACTTTAAATCTCGTCATTTCTACTTATATTTCTATTTTCCTACAATCCATGATAATACATTCACATCTATATTACATTCAGGGATATATCACCACAGTGCCATATTGACGTCATATTTAATAATGCATCCACTAATACAAATACGTTGAATCATTATCTATCACATTTACCCATATACTATTTTTCATTTCTATATATCCACAACTTTCATTTTCTCATGTCATGAAAGAGTATCATTTTTGTCACTAATTCTATCAGCTCAAACTCTTAACAATTATTCATATGTTTATGTTTGACTTATATACATGTGACTCAAACAAGGGATTAGTTTATGCTACATGCTAAGACATGCAAAAATGCACGTAACTTCATAAATACTTCCAAAAATGGCCATGTTAAATACTAAACCTGGACCTAAACCTGGAGTTAATCTGATACCATAAGTTATTAGGCACCCCTCCCTTGCGAGACACATGCCTGACGTCTTGAATGACATCTAAATGTGCAACACGCAAGGGTGGCGTGCCCCCGCTAGAACAGTCATCATAATCAAACTCATTTCTCCTATTTCAGAACAGATTTTGGGAAACTTCAAACGGAACTTACAATTTGATTTCTTCTAGGAAAATGTTCCCCGTTGTCTTAAGTTTCTAATGACACCAAAATCATTCAATTTGTTTCAAAAATCTAAAAGTTATACCCCAAACATTTTCGGACTATTACTAAACTGAAATAGTACACTATACTCAATTTCTATCTAAAAATTGAAAGTCTTAGAGATTGAATTAAAATTCAATTTCTTCAGATAATTTGTAACTCTGTGTCACTAGTTTATTTTAAAATAATAATCATCTCATATGGAGCTCTACATATCAAGATATATTTAAAATACCAAAGTATGTTAAGTAAAATATCCAATTCATATGCTTCCAACCGATACCCTTACTTTGATTCAATCAATATTTTTCAAATCAATACCAAAAGCTATAAGTTTTTATGGAGAGATAGAGAAATGTGTTAGGAATCTATTGATTCAAAACTCAGGTCAT
>JANIJF010000009.1:11941572-11952139 GCA_024520955.1 Erythroxylum bequaertii
GGAAACACATCAAGGTACCTAAAAAAATATAATATTTAAGCTCAAAAGTTTGTACTAACCCATAAAACACTTAAAACACAAATAATTAGCAAACTAACACAATTCGAACTTAAACACATACTCAATGATCAAATTAACGGCTAAACACATATCAAACTATACTCTAAAACACGATATCATTTACACTTATCAATTAGTACGTGATGAATGCTCCAAAAATATATATATGTTGCGAGCATTAAAAAAATGTTAAAATTTATGACACTAACAAAATTATGGTGTGAAAGACTTATATTTTGAAGAACTAAGTTGCATGTTATTTTGTTTACGTAAATTTCCTTCAATATTATCATTCTTTTTATTATCCCTATCATTCCCTATCCTAAGCCTCATTAAAATCCTATAATAAGACCTTTTTTTTTGTTTCTAGTTTCCTTATAAGTGGTAGAGATATGGTTTTATTGCAAGCTTATGGTAAAGAATCCTTTTATGCATTGATTTGAGAGTTTTTACATTTTTGGTACCTTAAACATTTTGAGTGAATCCTTAATGAGGGCGCTAAATTTGTGCTTTTTATTTCAAAAAGATTATCTTTGTGATTCTCTTGATATCGACTTATGAATATTGGTTCTATAATGACTTGAATCTAATTGTACGTTAATTTGGTTGATATGATAAGATGATTTAGAGTGTGGATGGATAGGATAAGGTTAATAAGGGATGAATGTTTGTAATTTTGATAAATTATATTATAATTTTCTTAAGGATAAATAAAAGTTTAAGTGTGGGGATGTTTGGTAAACAATTATTTGTCTATATTTACATATCCATATTTAATGTATTTTGCTTGTTATTTAAGAGTTTTATAGTAGGTTTTGTACTTAATTTGCTTCAAGTGTGTTTTTAGGTAATAATTGTCTTTATAGGCCAAGAGGAGATGTATTTAGGTGAAATTATGGCATAGAATAGAAGAATTTGAGCAATTGCGAAGATTCACAATCATGTATAGTGACCATATAAGTCACTGTAAACATGTGAAACATCAAAGACATAGTTCTTGTATGTGTGAAGTTACATGCTCATGTATGTTGACATACACGACCGTGTATGTTGCCTATGTAATTCTTTGTAACCATATAATGTCACAAATTGAGGTGTCTTTTTAGATACACAATCACCTAAATGATCGTGTAAGTGACTGTGTATATCTTAGAACCTCCAGTTTGCTAATATATAAGGATATTAAGAAGGCTACATGAAGAGAGGCAAATTAGAAGTAATTGAATTTAGAAAGAGCGATGAGAGTCATCAGCAACACCTAAAAAGAAAAGGCAAAAACACAAAAATAGTCTACACATCATATAAAAGAAGATCAAATAATGGAAACCTCAAGTTAACTCCAGCTTTCCAGAAAATCCAAACCAAGGCTTTTAAGATTATTTATTATTTGTCTTATTATATTTCATTGCCCTGGATGTCAATTCTAAATAGTTATGCTAGGAACATGATTATGGTATTCTAAATCTATATTAAGGTTTATTCTTGAATTATTTTGTTTTATTTTTATCTTGTTGAATTCAATATAGTGTTGCTTTGTGGTATTTGATAAACTCATACTTAATAAGAAATCGACAGATTGAATCAAATTTATGTGTGTTAAGTTACACAACGAGAGTTAGTACCTTAATAGGCTTAAAAATATTAGGTTAACAAGCAATTGAGAGATATCTTAATTGTGAGTTAATTATCTATGGGATTGCTTCAAATTCAATTAAGTAGTTAGGAGCATTTTTAGAATCATAAGATTTTAACTCATTTGTTATCTATTTCAATTAGGATTACTTGGTTAGATCTTGAGAGAGGGTAATCAAAATCTTTAGATATCTAAGATTGAGCATAATTGAATTAATAAGGCAAAGGATAACAAAACAAGGATAGAATAACTCCTAAGTTTCCATTTGATTAACTTAGCTCTTATTGCAATCTTTACTGGTTCAATTATTCAGTTTTATTAGTTTACTTGATTTTAGTTAATTTATTTTAATTTTTATTAATTCAATCTTTTATCGCATTAGACAAAGTACATTCAAATTATTAGGTGACTAATCCAATCCTCTTGGGAACAATTTATTATATACTATAATATATGGTCCGTATACTTACAATATTGCATACATTAAAATAAGCAACAAACCTAATAATATTAATGGTTATTTTTCTTTTTAAAAAACTTTTCCGCACAGCAACATTGACTAATAAGGCAATTTTGGAATTCTTTAATAAAGACAGAATATTGGGGAATTGAAGAAAAGAATTTTATTTGCCTTATACATAAGGTACAAGCCCCTAAATTAATAAAATATTTTTGCAATACCATATAAAAAGTTATCTCCAAGCTAATTACTGACAAATTTAAAACAGCAATGGCTCAATTAGTTGATCCTTCACTAGGTACTTTTATTAAAATGGGAAATTAGGGATAAAATCTTGTTAGCTTAAGAACATTTTAAAAATTATAATAAGAAGCAATCTAGTAAGAAATATGCTATAAAGATAGACTTCCACAAGGCCTTAATTTGATTCATCGAATTAGAACTTCATCTTGAACTCTCTAATTCATTTTGGATTCCTTGCTAAATTCATTCATTGGATTGAACAATATGTTACTACAACCTCCTACAGTGTTTTATTTAATAGAAAACCTTCTAATATTATAAAGGGAGCTAAGGGACTTAGGCAAAGGGATCCACTGTCACCCTACCTCTTCATTCTAAATATGGAGGTCTTAATCAGGCTTATTAAGAATGTGATTAACTAAAAGAAGAATTTTAAATTCCATTCAAAATGTAAAAACTTAAGAATCGCTAAACTATCTTTGCAAAGCATCTAATCATCTTCTGTAAAGTAGATCATAACTCATTTAGTGCTCTTGTGATTGGTCTGAACATCTTTAACAAGTTATAAGGCCTCTCCATCAACGAAGGTAAAAGCCAATTGTTCATTTCATTTGGTGATCAAAGTCTATCCAACTGGACCACTTGTATAATAGGTTTGAGTGGCTCTGAGCCCCTCTTATTTACTTGAGGATTCCTATTTCTTTTAAAATGCCCTCTTATTATGAACTCCATCCACTGGTTGAAAGGAAAAAAAATTAATTACAAGTTGGTATAATAGAAGCTTCTCTCTTATAGGAAGAATCCAAATAGTCACTTGAGTGTTGAACAACCTCCATGTATATTGATCTTCCCATGTAATGTTTCCTATTAACATTGTTAAGACCATTGAATAACTTGTAAGCAGGTTCAACTAGTCAAGAACACTAATACCAAATCAATAGCAAATTTTAAATAGAGTGACTTGCCTACCTAAGGAGAAAGGAGAGCTTGGCACTTTACCCATTAGAATCATAAACAAGGAATAAATGATAAAAGAATATAGAGGATTCTAATAAATAAAACTCACTCTAGGTTAGATGGAGACGTATATATTATTTAACAAACAAAAAATTCTTGTATATAAGCCAAAATAAACTCTTCATAGACTATGATTCATATTCTCAAGCTAAGGGAAAAGGTTGGAACGGCATCCATATACAAGATAGGCAATGGAGCTTCCGGTATGTTTTGGAATGATAATTGGACTAAAGTTAGTCGTATAAACAGAGTTCTTAAGCTCTCTTATCTTTAAAGAGAAATCACTGAAAATTCCTCAGCTAATGAGTTCTTAACCTCAAGCTCTTCCATGCAACTGACTAGGAGTTCTCTGTTAACTTTCAACCTAATCATTCCAAACCCGGAGAATTGCAGTAGATGGAATAGACACCCCTTAGGTTTGTTCTCAAATGCCTATTGCAAAGAGTGGCTAAGGAATCATGTTCATAGAGTCGTATGGCATAAACTTGTATGGTTCAAGTAGGCAAAATCCATAGATTTATTTATGCTTTGGCTAGCAATTAATGAAAGATTGATCACTATTGATAGACTAAAAAGATTCCTTAACTGACCAGACACACATGTACATTACAAACAAGGTACAAAAACAATTGAGCACCTCTTTTTTAATTGTAGCTTCTCCTCCTTTATCTCGTATAAAATCCAACAACTATGCAATATTTCTTCTCTAACTTTGAGTTGGCAAGGTTTAGTTGCCTGGTTCTGCTATAAGTAGAAGAAGAAGGACGCGGGCTGACTTATGCTAGAGAAACATGCACTGCATCCGGTCTCTCCAAGGTTGGCCATATCAGTAGTGGATTAGAAACCGCGCAATCCCATACATGCCTTTTTTTTCCTCAAGAAAGTAATCTAAAAGGAGCAAATGTCCTTGTTATGACTTGCATTAAGATCTCGGTCTTTGGTCTTGTTTCCGCCAAAATGCGTTCAAAGAAACCACTAGAGCCTAATTGCAATTTAATTTATTGTCTGTATCACACACCATATGATGTCGACTCTGCCTATATTCTCTCAATTTTTATTATTGGACTGCAAAATCTCTATATTGAAAAGCCCTTTATTAGTTAAAGGCTTTATTAGGAATAGCCCAAATGAGGGTGAACGGTTTTCAAGTTAGATCTGTTCTATTCAGGATAACTTTTGACTAGTTGGGACAGATTAAATTGGAATAAGACTATATTTATGGACCTTAAAATAAATATTGTTATATGTGGCGGCGAAAGTAAAATCAAAAGGTTTTCATCAGGGTCACATAAAACGTAAAATCAAAAGCTATAGAAGTTGCGCCTCTCACGTGGTGAAAAGCTTAGAACACAGGAAAAGAGGAAAGTGCATCTGTCCTGTCCCCTCGTGGTCTCCACTTAGACCAGGACGAAAATTTGATGGTAAAAAGAGTTTTGTTCTGGTTTCTACGAGGAAAATATCTAGGGAGTGTTTTGTAGGCAGGGTTTAAGTTATTTTTTTATTTTTATTTTTTTGCCCACCAAATATTTTATAAGAGTCTCAATTATAAGAAAATATCTTTAAGCCATTTATATCTAGACTAATCTTCGGTTTGTGTAGGTCTTTTGAGGAAGGTAAAACTCTGACTCCAAATTTTAAACAGCTGCATATATAAGGGGGCTTAAACCCACAATCTAACTTAAGCTAAAAGAGCCTATTACTAACTTACCTGCACCTTGTTGCATTTAAGTTATATTTTAGCTTATTAAAAAGCATAGTCAAATAGTTATTATATTTGTTTGGTTAATAGTGTGTTAGATTGGTTGGTCCAATTCAATCAGTTAGTTTTTAAAAAACTATTCCAAGTAACGTTTCAAACTAATTGTGCCCTTAAATTCATTTCACAACTTAAGCAACTGATAGCTCTTAGATTTTTCACTTTAAAAAAAAATTATGGTTCTTGTGTAAATCATCTAGAATCTCCTCAAGTCGTTTTTTCTAAATTCTTAAAAATTATTAACTTGTCAGTTTTTTTAAGAAATATTATTATTATTGTTTTATATATATATACTAAATTGCATAAATTAAAAGGTTTTATCTCCCTTAAGCATCGATATTTGACTATATAACAATTGGAAATTTTACAAGTGATCTTTGATTTTATCACACAAAACAAAAGGAAGTTAAAATAAAACAAGCAGAAATATAGGAAAGAAATGAGATTAGATGGTGGGGTTCCTTAGAAATGTAGAAAAACTGAAACGCGCTTACAGTTGGATAGCATAAGATTAGATAATGAAAGTAGTTGGTAGAGCAAATGATGGGTTTATTCATTTTCATAGCCTAGCCTTGTTGGACTCTTCTGTTCCTTCGTTTCCATTTTCCTACTAAAATGGAAACATCACCAACAACGACTCCTAACATCTTACTAAGGTAAAAGAGAAATATTAAATAAAATAACGAAAGGAAAAGGTATACATAACAGAGGGTGAGAGAATAGTCACAGATTAGGGCACCTACCCTAATGATAATTGTAATACCCTACAAACCAACCAAGTTGTCCTTGATATATAATTCTCTCCTACCCACTCTTTCTTTGTGTTTATGGTAGGGCCAATCTTTTACTTGATTTGAAACATACCTGACGCTGGTTCGCTGAGGCTCGAAGCTTTTCCTCCCATTAAGGACATGGTTTTCGTGACTTGATTAAGACAATTTACCTGTAATGTGGCTACTGAGAGACCTAAAGACTACGGAGCCATATCTTCAATGCCATTTATCAAAGACGACTAATTCTGTATCATTCATTCCCAACTACAAATTTTAGTAGATTCCACAAATATTAATGGTTATAAATGAATGGCACAAGGTTAGTCTTAGGTAGATGGCACAGAAGATTTCAACCCACACATTTGCAACACAAACATAAGTGCACTGGTGGTTCTGGTAGCCATCGCGTATGTATAAACAAACATAAAACACATTGACGCGACAAATATCCTGGAATAATACTGGTTGTTTTGCGTTAATCTCCAAAATTTACAGCTTTTTCTCAAGGTAGGGTTTTGAAGGAGACATACGGAAAAGAAACAAGGTACATAGGAGGTGATGGATGTCAATGGCTAAGACTTAAGTTGTACACTTAAACAAGGTGTACAATAAGTGCACTTTAAAACCCTGAACCAGGCGAACGCAGATTTTACTTTGCATAATTGGCACTTGATTGACGTTCGTTTTCAATTAACCGAGCATGATTCTCAAAGGTTCAGACACGGTTTCAACTCCTACCAGACTGGAAGTTTTGTCAGGTTACATTTATCATTATAATTTCATTGGTTTGAAGGACGAATAAAACACATCAAAGTCCTTGATAGATTAAACTAATCCCTTCTCATACACGCTGTTTTAAGATTGCCGCTAGACTACTTTATAAAGACAGACTGTCACATGAACATCTCCAATCAGAGAGCGACTACATATAAATAATAGACATGTTCTGCAACTATTCACCACATTCATAGCATCTTTCTGGTGATTAAATACACCGAGCTGCAGACCAATAATAGAACTCAATTCACAAATCTTTTCTTAAACAAAGATTACATAATCTATTTCTAAGAGGTTGTCTTTACATACCTGAATTCCACTGCCATTAACAAAATAGTTTTAAAAAAAGTGAGTGTGACATTGATTCATTGGGTCTAGACAGAGTGTCGCCACTGCCAACCTGGGATTCTTTTGATGCTGCTTCATATCATTAGAAATATGATAAACCATTTTTAAAGGAGTAGTTCCAACCGCCAATCCTTTAGCTTATAACTTTGGATAATAGATGAAAATTACAGGAGCCATAGAGTGTGGCAGAACTCATGCAAGATTGACCCCAGCTCAAAGATATCCCAACGTCTTAATCACTCATATTAGACTTTTTACATAAAGGCACCAACATATACAGCTGGTTACAACGTAAGAAGGGATCAAATCAAGAAGATTATGAGATCTAGCCGCGATTTTGTTGATGTGACCCTTGTAGAAATTTAACAAGAAATCGCCAACCAGGTCAGTTGGTATTATGTCTTTGTACTGGAGTCTGCTGTAAGAAAAGCGGATAGGATGACATTGAAATTTTCTTCCATTAGCTTTTATCTTATCGTACATGTGGTGCTTTACAACAATTTGCACCAAAATGCATAATTGTACACTAAATATTTTACAGTGGATACTTAAACTAAAAGGGTAATAAAAATAAAAAAAATCAAGAAAAATTTTATCCTCTTCATTGACCGTGGGATAAAAATAATGATCGGGAGCTGGTCCGATTCCCAATTAATTTTCTTGTCAGTTGTACAGTCTTCTTCCTTTGGACCTTCATTTCCGGGCCGAATGATGGAAACTAGATCTCAATTTTCGTGTGGGGTACTTGATTTGAACCTGCATTAAGTGAACTCTAGTTATGAACTACAATTTTCTTGTTCATGAGTTGATTTTATCAGTTGCACTGTACCATACCAGTGAAGCTTTGCGATTGCAGTGTTGTTGTGTCGATCTGGGAGTTCTGGCCAAAACCCATTTGAACAATGGTTTGCAAATCATCCTCACAGAACTATACATTCAGTAAAATTGGCAGATTCAGATTAAGAACAAAAGGGAAATAGAGGAACGGGGGCTTAGCGGTCAAAAAGTAAATTACCTGAGGAAAGCTTTGGTTAAATCCACCAAGTGGAGGTAAGGGCATATTTGACAGTCCAGTATCGCACGAAGTCACTTTCCCACTATAAATGTTGGTCTGCGGTGCTAGATTTTGGTGATGGTGGTGGGCGAAGATGGCTGATACCGAGGAATCTAATGGGAAAACTGGATTTGGCAATGGGCTTTTTGAGTGGTATTTCTAAAAGCAAAAATCAAAGAAATCAAAATTTAGAAGAAGATCAGAAAACAAAAAGTTGCGATTCAAAAAATAGCTCACATCTTTCGGAGCAAGGGGGTCCATGTTGAAATCCAGCCTGGTGTTCACAGAAGCCAACTTCATGGAGAGAAACTGCCCAAAACAAATGAATCGTTAGGCTTTTGCTTGCAAAACACAAACAAAAATAATTATAATTAATGATGACTTGTCTACCTCAACTTGGCGTTGCAATGACTGAACGTAGTTAATAATTTCATCCAGCATAAGGGCCTTTCCTGTGATCTGGATATGCCAGGAAGTTCAATCATACATTAGCCATTTTCAAAATTTAGGGGCAATCTCAATTTCTGCAGTCGCCAGTGCCACATACCTTATTGCAACCAGGGACAAGATCCTGGAGAAGCTTCATCCTTTCGCTAATTTTTTCTCGTCGAACCTAAAATACACAAATCGGTCAATATTTAAATTCATAATTTGAGCTGAAAGCTTCTTAGGTAGTTTGTAATTCTCACTCTTTCAGCAAGACTATGACTATCGGTCGCTTGACCCCTCCTCGCTCTGACATGAATATAGTCCTTAGGAGGCTGAGGTTCTGTTGGCTTTGAGGTTGTTTTCGATTGTTTCTCATCACCGCTTCCTTTTGCCTCCTCATCTGTTTTAACATTTGCATTCGTTTTGCTTCTTTTTGTGCTAGAATCATCATTAATTTCAGTTTCCTGAAGAAAAGATTGTCAACTCTCAGCATCCAAAATTGGCTTCATAAGCCAAGGCAGGTGAAATTTAATTTTTGTTAAATGATAACAGTTTCATGTTCCGTACCTTCCTGGGGTTGGTGACTGTGGCTGTTGCTGGTTCTTTAGCTTTTCCCCTGGAAACTGACTTTCTTTTCCTGGAATTCAACTCAATGGAGACCTTTAAACTAGCTTCTCTTTGGGGCACTTGCTCAGATACAGAGGACTCCTCTTGTGAACAATTTACCCGGTCTGATGGATCCTGTGAAGATGAATTCTTGACACCCTTTTGAGATCCAAGCGTCTTCAAAGAGGGACTACTTGAGACACGCGGCAATTTCCCGTTTGCTGTCAATGAATTGCACAATTCGCCGTTGTTCAGACTAAACTGACGGGTTCTACCATTAAAACTTCTCGTACCAAAGCAAGAGAACCTCGCAGCCCTCTCAGCAAATCCAGGATCAGCCGTGAATTCTGCTACACTGGAATTCAACGGCAGCGAGTTTTCCAAACTAGGAAAGTTCATGTTTTCTTTAGAAAACTGGTTCATTGCCTGCAAATTCACTTTAGGTGGTGAATTCAGAGGAGTACTATAACACGAAGTATTAGTGCTGTTATTGCCATTAGTGAGGTAGGAAGTTGCTAACATCGGCCGATAATGAGGCGAAAACTCACTAGAGTTTATATTTCCCAATTTCCCGATGAGTTCTCTGATTATGAAGCTGTCATTGGACATGTTAGAATTGGAACCTGCTGGTGAGGACACTATTGAGCTTAGAGCAGAGTCAAATTGGAGACTTTGATCCGTTGACTTTTCCCAGTTGGGATTGTAAAAAAGATCCGGTGACTGTTCAGTAGAGCAATTGAATTCATTAGCTTGAATCTCCAAAGCCGAAGAAAGCGAGTGCCAAGGGGGCATTGATGAAATTGAAGTTGGCTCAAATTGCAATGTTGGTGGGGGGATTCCTGCATTTAGAAAGAACTCACTTTCCATGTTTCAGTCCAGAAGATTGAAAACTAGAATTGGGAAACTCACTTGGAGATCAATCCAATTGTAGAGCTGTTAATTTATGCGAAACGGAAACACAGAGAAAGCAAAAGCAGAAGGGCAGATGTTTGGCTATAATATGGATGACCTGTTGGTCCAAATGGAAAAGCATTAATATCTGAAGAATAGGCAAAGAGAGAGAGAGAGAGAAAAGGGAAGGACTTGGGTCGGGCTATGATGAGTCTTTATAGATGAAAAAATAGAAATTAAAAAGTAAAAATTAAAAATTAAAAAAAAAAACCGCCTATGATCCCTTGAATCATGAATTATTTTTCAGAAGTGGAATAGAAACTCAAACTCCCCTTTCACTTTCTCCGTAAAAGGCGGAGGAGAGGGCATTGCTGTTCCCGCGCCTCGGACGTCAAAGCACCTAAATAACCGTATTCTCCCCCAGTCTTGAAAGTTGAAACTGTGGCTGTGTTTGGTTAGCGTCTTCAATAGATAGGGACGGGACGAGACGGAACAGAACAGGACAGAACAGAACAAGAAT
>JANIJF010000009.1:12142031-12152035 GCA_024520955.1 Erythroxylum bequaertii
ACTACTTATATAATCATCACAACTAGAATTTTCATAGAAATAGAAGTAATTTTTCAAATGGATTTCTCATATCGAGTCAGTTCATTGAACTTGTTCTCTAATAAGCACCCATACATTTGTTTAAGTATCTCTATACTTTAGCCTAAGAGATCAACTACTTCATTCATAATGAAAATCATATTGTTTGCTAGTCTTTTTACATTCTATTAATTTCTAGTCTTAATAAAACAATGACTATAAACAAACTAGGGATAATACATAAATGTAATATGAATCTCCTAATTATAATCTCATCATAATTTCATTTATGTATAATTATCTCATAGACTTTATTATATACATATAAGTATGTATAGAATTCCTTTAAATAATTGTTACTAAACTAAGACCAATTGATTAGCTATAGGGTGTAAACCAAGTTGGTTGTAGGGCATAAACTGACAATTTTGTCAAACTCTACATTCACCTTTTCACTATAAGTCTCCATAATAAGAAGAGCCTATGTAAAAACATCTCATAAGGCTTATAGGCCTACATTTATTAATGTATTCAAGAAATTTGAAGAATTCTTATCTTGGTAAAATTAACTTGGACCTATTGGCACACCACCACTAAAGAATTCTTTTCTAACTTCCTGTTATCTTTAGGTAATCCAAAGCCTCAACACATCTGCATTTGACCATAGCATGGCTTAAAATAGAGTTGCTTGCCTTTACGTCCTACTTCGAAGAAAAATTCCTCTTCTTAGGTCTGATCTTTTTGTTATTGTACTTGAAGGTAACAAGTTAGGCAAAAATGGGTTGGGCACTTAGTGAAGGCTTATGGAGTCTTATCTTTGCATAACCTAAGTCTAGATTAAGACGAACCATAAAGCTAGAAGAAGCTACTTTGGATTCAATAAAATTTCTATTATTTTATCCTCTTTAGTTTTTTTATAACATCATTCTTCTTACAATTCATAAAGATAGTCTTACACAGATCCATTCTTGTAAATTGCACATGAAGATAGTGGTTAAATTGTCTAAAAATTGAATATATACAAGTATGAAACCTATATGCATATTTATTTATTATGTCAACCTCTAATAAGAGATTTTTCCTATAACAACTCATTCTTTAGAGGAAAGGAATTCTCATAATTATTAAAGTCTACACGTAGGGTTTTGTGGGGCATTTAACCTTTTTTCACTTATTTATCTTGTCAAAACTTATGGCTACCTTCCCGCAGGTCTGCCTAAATCTCCAAACACTCTTGTCCAATAAAAAAAAAGGAGTGACTATCTTGTATTTTCCCTTTGGGTGGTTTACTAAGACTCATTTCAGGCTTGACGTTTAAGCTATATCAGTCTGGAAGCATGTCTGTAGGGTGTACTTGATGCATGAATCTAAAAAGTTATACTAATGGTTTAATATTTTTCAAATGAAGGCTACTTGAAGGAGGAGATACAATACCAAGAATGGGGAGAAGTTGATATGATGATAGAAGTGACTCTTCTAGAATTTAGTGGTAAAAATCTCCTACATTTGCAGCTATTATTGTACATTCTAACTTTGTCAACTCTAACAAAATAAACCCTTTTGGGTGTGATTCAATTAATTATTATTTTTTAAATAATTGTGTATGATTTTTCTTATAAGAATAAAATTTAGAAACATAATAAAAAACCATTGAAATAAATAAATAAATTATTAAATAAATTAAATAAAATAATGTGCAATGTTGATAATAATATCCTAACAAGAATCAATCAAAAAGACGTATTGTCTAAATAACTAAACTAATCATAAATTCTCAAATAGAAGGTTTCAGTTGAGATGAAACACAAAGAAAAAGAGAAGAAAAAAAGAAGTTATATTTACCGACGACTGCTTATTTGTTATTCCTGATATTCGATTACAGGCTATACCTGCCCCTTATTTGCGCCTACATTAGGACTAAAAATTCAGAATTATTTAAAATCTATTTTAGATTTGTCAATCCTTATCTTATCTACTAATAACAACCAAACAAGCATAAATTAAGCAATGTAAATTACATTTCTCATTCTAGTGTCTTCATTCTTAGTTACCAATTGTACCCTTTAGTGTTCATTTAACAAAGGAAGAAGAAAATATTACTAATCCCCTCAAAATCCTTAAGCCTAATTATATCCATAAAATTCTCAACTTGAAATCTCGTTATTATTTTAACACGAGGAATGATAACCAACTCCTCCACCTTTCTCGTCGACGTGCTGCTACTGAAAAACCTGTGACTCAAAATTTCAAGTTGGGACTTATTAACATAAAAGGAACGTAAGTGCTGAAGAAGGAACGTATCCAGAAAGAAAAAAATTGACTTCAGAGTTGGAAGTTTAAGTTAGGAAAGCTTCAAAATGATTTCACTAGCTTCTCAAAATTAGTAAAAGTTTTATTTTTTTAAGTATCATATTCATTGTATTTGGACAATCAGACCGAGAAACCTGCCCTTTCTCATTCGCCTGCCTAGACTCCAACAATTATTAAAGTGACATCTTAGTTCCAGGCTATCAGAAATTAGCTAGCATACAATACATTTGGTGCCAAAAAGCATTTCTTGTAACTTAAGAAATGACATTAAGTATTCGGAACTTGATCTTCATATATGTAGAGTTCCATCAACGAGATCTATTGATGAAGCTCGAGGGCAACTTACTCATCTCCTAAAGTTAGATGGCCCATGTCCTAGGTCTACTAATATCTCATCATTTAGAGTCAGACAAGCCACATTGTGAGATATATGACGATCTCTATATATATGAAGATCTTCATATATATGGCTCAAACCTAGCTCTTCGCATCTTTGTTGAGGGATACAACACAGTAAGGTAACTCAAGTGAACCGTGAACGTGCCTTAGGACAGGCATTCAGAAGCCCCGTTTAGGTTTGAGCCCCAGCTTTTGCACTATAAAGTAGCAAAATAAGGAGTTTGATATGGGCCTAGGGTGATCGCAGATCTGTTAAGTCACTTGTTGTTTCCGTTAAAAATCACAGAAATAATGTAAAGCAGACGCTCTTTATCAATCAATATTATAAAAGCCAACATTATTGTTGGGTGATGGACAAGTCAAAACGCCAAAAGTTTGTTAGTAAAACCATGAGATGAAGCGTCACTTCTAGTGCCTTTGAAAACCCAAGAGTTCCAAGGACTTGAGCGTAGAACATATCCTCCGAGAACGCATTCATGCATCTTCTTCACATTGCCTAGTACTGCCAAGAACCTGGTTTATGCTTCATGTTATATGTCCAGATGTATCTCATATAAAGGTATATCAGGTAAGTTCATGACATAAATAATTGGATCCATAATCATTTAAGTTTATCAAATGAATTATCAGGGTTCGTCACACATTATGTTCGAGATAAAAACTAGAAATTATTCAACATATTTAGTATTGACTTGGGTGATGATTATTTTCTTTTTTATATCCTTAATTTCATAAAATATTAAAAAGAGGGCATCAATTATCATATCACTATACACAAGTAAGAAAGCAAGTTTAATCTCAAAACTCTTATTCTTTTGTTACTTTTGCTAGAACATGAATCATACATCCATCACATTAATTTTTTCACTTTCTGTACATAGGAAAATTATTTGCTTATGATTTTTTAGTTTAAAGTAACTATTGTAAGAAAATGCTTAGTAGGAATGCAAAAAATTTATTCTCATATAAAGCATGAATATTACAAACTCATTAAGAATGTTTTGGTGCAGAAAGAGTAATGTATAAACATTGATTTCAATGATGAAAAAGAATAATGTACATAGCCTATTTATACAATTTCTTTAAGTGTAAAAAAAAAGAAAATTATCTTATCACAATTATATGATTATATCACTACAAAATATGCATGAGAATAATATGAAATAACTAAAATTATGGAGAAAACTGTTCAAATATAATCATCCTTCCTCAAGCTCAAGTGTGAAGCAACAATGAGCTTGTCTCTAAGTTTGTGAAATGTAGTGGATTCGAGCACCTTAGCCATGACATCAACGATTTGTGCTTTAGTTGGGATATGATGGATGAAGAGCGATTTCTTGGTAACTAAACATTGAATAAAATAATTGTGAATTTCGATATGCTTGGTGCGAACTGAATTTGTAGTAAGGAATGCAGCACCAAAATCGTTACACCACAAGATGAGTTTGTGATTAGATAAGCCAATTTCATCAAAAAGATATTTAATTATGTACATGCAAGTGAAATACTTTTATATTCATCTTCAATACAAGAATGAGCAATAGTAGAATATTTCTTTGCACTATAAGAAATAAGATTAGGTCCCAAGAAAATGTAGTAACTAAAGGTAGAATGACAGTCATCAAGGCAGTGAACCTAATCAACATCAGAGTAAGCAGTAAGATTGACGATTGAGGCTTTGGTTATGTGTAACCCATAAGAGGTTGTTGATGGAAAATATCAAATAATTCATTTAACTATATTCTAGTGAAGATTGGTAGAATAATAAAGAAATTGTGAGACTTTATTAATAACAAACTGAATATCAGGACAAACGAGGCAAAGATACTAAAGAGCACCAACAGTTATATGATAGGCAGTAGGAGTAAGGTGCTTGCACAATTTTTTAATTTGTAAAATGGGTAAAGAAGAGAAGATCTTGAGTTGTTTTTTATGTGTAAGGAGGCCATTTGGTATGGATGTGACGTCAATACCAATGAAGTAATGAAGAGATACAAGGTTTTGATGGAAAAGGTGTTGTTAAGGACACGAATGAGAGAAGAGATGAAGGGTTATGAAGAATATATAACCAAGATATCATCAGTATAAACTAAGAGGAATGTGGTGTCAATAGGGATAGAATGAATGAAGAGAGAGGTATTGAATTTTAAGGAAGTGAAGTTAAAAGGGTAGAATGAATGAAAAGACAGCTATTCAATTTTGAGGAAGTGTAGTTAAAGTCAAGAAGTCTTTGACTTAATTGATGAAACTAAGTGTGAGGAGCTTGTTTGAGACTCTAAAGGGCTTTATGTAGATGAAAAATATGGTGAGAATGATTGGAATCAACAAAACAAGATGGTTGAATCAAGTAGACAAGTTTTTGAAGATGACCATAAAGAAAGATATTATTGACATCATGCTGGGAAATGGATTAATTTTAAAGTGAGAGTTACTATGAGGATGATATAAATAGTGGTTGGTTTGACACTAGGGTTAAAAGTGTTAGTATAGTCAATATTAGGAGATTTTTTATATCCTTTAGCAACTAAACAAGCTTTGTAGCAGTCTAAAGAGTTAATGAGTTTTATGTTTGGTGTAGAGGGCCCATTCATAATCGATAATATTGATATTAAATGGAGGAGAAATAAGGGTCCAAGTTTGGTTATGATAGAGAACTTTGAACTCAACATATGTAGCCTGATGCTAGTGGAGTAATTCTTTGAATTGAGTGAAAGAAGTAGGATCATATTCTTGAGTAGAGGTGTGATAGGTGATATAATTAGAGAAGTTGCAAGGAATACAAGTGTTGTATTGAGTTTGAGTGACTACTGATTGTTAATATGTTGAGTGTGGTAAAAGTGAAAGTGAATTAAAGATACGTGTAGTTTGTAGAACTGGAGGTGATGGTGTGGTCAAGGTAGTGGTAACCTTTGTATTGGGGTAGGTATCTGAAAAAAAATATATAGTGTGAACTTGGGAGTATGTTTGCCAAATTGTGTGGATCCAAGGAAAGGGAAACAACAACATCCAAAGACATGAATATGTGACAGGTTGGGTTAAGATTAAAAAGGTCTTATAAGGGGATTTATGATTGAGGACAGATCTAAGAAGAAGGCTATAAGATAAAAAAACAGTGAAAAGAGCTTCAAACAAAAAAACTTTTGGAAGAGAGACATTTATAAAAAAAAATGAGGTAATTTCTATAATGTACTAGATTTTATATTCAACAAGTTCATCTTATTAGGAAGTAAGAGGGCAAAAGACACAATATAAAATTCCATGAGTGTAAAGGTATTGAAATAAAAGTCATTGATGAGTTCATATATCCATCACATTAAGACTAAAAGGGCCAAACTCAATGCAATAAGAATTGTCTTCAATAAATTTACCAATAGATAAAAGATATCAGTAATGGGAAAAGTATTACCGTTACCAGCAAACTCCTAGTTATATCCTTAATATGATTCCACATATTCAATAAGTTGCAAATCAAGACTCATATAGGAGCTGATGCCTATGTCTAAAATACATTCAACTATCACTTAAGGTAAGATAGGTATTGTTAGGTTCATTATGAAGGCTCATGATGAAAAAAGCAATTTAAAGATTATTTAAAGAGGTGGATTAGGCATTGCGAAATTTGCAACTACCTAAATCAACATTTTGTAATAATATGGCCCCATTTGTATCAAATTTAATATTTTTTTATAGAAGTTTCTATAATTCAGTCAAATGGGTGATTGGACTAAGTAAAAGGAATTGGGTGAAATGAAGGTGGATACTGGGTTAGGTTTGTTTAGGCTAATGAAATAGAATTTTTATCAACCTAGTGCCCCGACCCAACAGATAAGACAATGGGATTATTGAAAAATTAGGAATTAGTGTCTGGTGAGTTTAGGTAATAGTTATGTTGTCCTATATTCTTGAAATGGTGGTTTCCTTATTGACAATTGTTGTCACTAATTTTGTCCCCAAAACTCATAATTGTTGCAAAGGCAATTTCAGGTTAATCATAGTGAGATGTTGTTCATAAAGAAGGAGCTTAAGATGGAGGTCCGAGAAAGAAAATGAACTATCATGGTTATCTATGGTAGTGAAAAAGGATCCATAGTCTAATGTGAGTCAATTGAGAGCATATAGAGTAAGATCCTCATTAGATCTATTTCCTTTTTTTCAATCCAAAAAAGATTTTGGAGATTGTGTAATGCTTACTTTAAAACTCTTTGTAAATCAGATTTTTAATAGCGATGATATCTTTAATATTAGAAGAGAGAGTTAATAAGTACTATGTGATGAAAGAGCAACCTTTCTTAATAATGTGGAGATGAAATTGTAGAAGTGTCCAATAAGTAGTGGAATATTGTAAAAAAAAAATAGGTGTCAAGGGTTTTTCAAAAGACATAGGATATAGTCATCCCAGAGCTACTGACATAACAAAAAAAAAAGAGAGTTGTAGTCAGATAATAATAGACGAGCCAATCAACTTTTTGTCACTAAGAAATTTATGAGGTTCATGATCAAAGGACATGCTAGACTTCAAAGGTAGTGGAATGCTAATGTTAATATAACCAAATAGGTCACAAGTGAGTAGTACTGATTGTACTTAGTTCTTCAAGTCAAATTATTGCTTGTATCTATGATGATAGTGATAAGACTGGTTATATTAGTAATTGGGAGTGATGTGATTGTTGCTATTTAAGTTATGATGTTTGGTGTTGAATTCATAATAATAATATTGATGGAAAATAGTATCTTGTGAAATGGCTAATTGAAACTATAGGTAAGGAAAAAAATAGTAATAGGCTCTTGATATTAAGAAAGAATAATGTCTAAAAAGTATTTTCATTGATAAAAAAGAACAATATACATAACCTATTTAAATAGTATCTATAAGTTTAAAAAAGAAAGAAAATTCTCTTATCATAATTACATGATTATAATACTAATCTATATAGGGGAATAATATAAAAAGAACTAAAATTGTGGACAATATTCTTCAAAATCTTCAAATCTTGCTACTAGCTTAAAATGGCCAAGATAAGGTTTCACTAATTCTTAAGAATAGAGCAATAACATGTAATACACATTGAGGTAGGTATTTTTCTCTATATTTTCCTTCTTTGATGGTCATCATACATAATAAGGTTGACAAAATCCACATGGTAATAGCCTCTTATCTCACTTATTTGAATTTTATATGTATGAGTTGCTTTAAGTAAAAATGATCGTTTTTCTACCCATTTCCTTATTAAAATGTGCTTTAAAATTCTGAGTCTCAATCATTTATAATAAAAAATAAAAATGATTATGATATGGCATGAAACACAAGTTACTTGACATTCTTGTTTGAATATGAAATGTTGTATAACTAGTCCCAATGTTTATATTTTTATCCTAATACGAGATATAAAAAATAACTGAAATTTTTATAACATTAATTATGTTCCAGTTGATAATTTCTCTACAATTACTTACCTACTCTATATATGGATAATGATTTAATCAATTTCTTAAACTAGAATAGCCAAAACCCAAGATCATAATCAAATCAAATACAAATCCATTTCCATTAATTCACATGCAACTTGTCATTTAGTTTGTTTGCGTCTTAAAATACTATATAGTATCTTGCCTTGTCCATTCGTTGAAAAAGATATTCTTTTCCCATCTTTTCATTTTTGGGGTATAATGAAAGAAGATATATTCTACCACCACAGTGCCTTTTCCCTAAAGTGTGCTCTATGTGTTTTGAAGTTATCACTCCCACTTTTCTTTCATTAAATTTTTGTTAACTTTCCACCCTCTCGGGAGCTGAGAATTACCATTAGAAAAGAAGAAACAAGGAAAAGAACACATTCACCCATGTACGCAAAGATACAGTAGTAAGTATAAGCTTCAGTTAAAGAAGAAAAGAAGTAGGGCTAAAATAGAAATAAATATTAATGGTGATACTGCAAGGAATTTTATTCATAAATTGCAAATGAGTATAATTCTTTTGAACATATAACGAATTAAGGATTAAAAAGTTAAAACTATGTATTCTCCAAGTTGCGGTCAACCCTAGATACTTGCATGTAGTTAAAATCTAATCTACATAAATTAGTGACAAATTTTAATAGCAACATGGTATAAGACTTTACTTTAGTAGTTAGCAAGTGACCTAAGGAGAAGAGGTTGGGATTTCAATTCCCTCAACATCCAACGTTGTATATATGGCATTTTAAATTTTTGTCTATTTTTTATTATTATTAGTTAATAGTTGGAGAATCATGGTCGAATTTGAACAGAAGCTCACATAACAACGTAGGGTGAATTGTGATGGCTTTTGTGGGATGTATTTGCGTCTAAAGTCTGAACAAACATCATAATCAAGATATAATGCACAATTAAACTGATGAAAAGTGATGGAGGTGATTAAGTTATTGTGCAATACGTCACCAGGCTTTCTTAAAAAACGAATGGAGGCGACGACAACGTTATAAAATAACACTGGAAAATGGTGTTCATCATCTTCAGACATTATTTTAGTAAGTGTGGCATACATATAATTAAGTTAGCAGTCAGTCACCTGGTCCTGGTGTAATAATATATATTTTAAACAGCTAAATCGCATCTAATCTCCTCATCAGGAGTTCCTGGTGACAAGTTGCATCAGTGTATCGTATTTATACGTAATACGAGGTTACTGCCAAAGCGTGCCGGGCCATGCACATTATAGGCAACTTCTGACGGAAGCTGTTGACATTTGCACATGGTCTGGATGTGCGAGCTTCGATGATCTCCTTAACTAAAGAATCACCGAGTCAGCGTTTGCACTGCATGGAATTGAATTAAGGAATAAGGATTAACTGGACAACCTATAAAGCGTTGGATTATAAATATATTAGAAAAAGCATAATGAATATAGATAAGGGGCCACATTTTGGGAATCCTATGTATTGGTCGAAGTCAAAAGCCTGTTTATTTATGCCAATCCTTTTCCAAACATGATGACCTATATGGAAGCTTTCCAAGGTTTAGCTTAAACATGGACGGAGCTACTTGGGACTCAATGGTGGCAAACGTGAGCCGCGGCAAACACGCCCAGAAACCTCCCGAAAACCTGATTTTTAACATTTTCCATCTATATACTTCCCATCCTTCAAATATAACCCATCTTAACCCTAAATCATCATTCCTACTTCATTTCTAAGCTCATTCCAACCTAAAATCATTCACAACCACATCATAATCATTAACCCTAGAAGATTACAACATTACTCACCATTCATCAACAACTCACTTCACACGTTCCACTT
>JANIJF010000009.1:12265347-12277606 GCA_024520955.1 Erythroxylum bequaertii
ATGCGGTTAGTAATTTTTATCGGTAAATTCACTTACTGACAAAAAACCTTCACATTCTGTCAGTAATTTTTGTTTTTAAATACCTATTTTTTTGTAGTGTAAGATTACACTCAAAGCTCTAATACTAATTATTGGCTAATAAAGAAGAAGGGCGCACGAAGTTTAACATTATAAGGGTAAGGTTATAAAATAAAAATAAAAAATTTGCGTTTCACCTTAAGAGTTCGTTTCACATTTCCCACACTTGATCTTTCGTAAGTCATCAAAAGGATATAGACATTAATCAATATTGAAGGTATTAACACATGCATGGACCCATCTTGGCGGACAGTAAACAGTTTGATATGTCATCAAGATCCCCTCCTTCCACTTAACAAAAGAAGAAGTGTGTTAATGAGTGCTTTAATTTTGACGATTAATACAATCACTTTTTTCTAATGGGTTGTGGATAGAAAAGAATTCATAGAATCACTTTAACAAAACTTGTCTTATAAGTATTCTTAAAGGGTGTATGATAGATATGACGGCAAATCGCTTCTTCAAAGGGAGCCATTAAGGAAGGTTTCAAGAACCTTCATCATTAGATTCGATTTCGATTTCTAAGATAATGTTTGACTTTGTATTTCTCTTCTTCAATCGGGACTTACAGGATGGTAGAAAAAGGACGAGAAAACGTGTCTCAACTCTCAACAGAGCGCATTTTGGGTCGTCAGAGTGACAGGTGTGATGATAATGGATTGCACCAAATTTAAACCCAGCTCTTTTGAAATCCGTTCGAGGAGGTAACAACATCAGAAAAGCACCGGATTGCAGTCTCTTCAGCCTACGCGTCATGCCAGCTGTTTACCCCATAGATTCCGTGATTGCGTACATGTTGGACCATGGGGTCCCATGCATCCCCGGCTGAAGTCACTATTTCTATCTTCACTGTTTTGATTGTGTACACATGCTTAATTAGAGCCAATGGGTGATTTTGAGAACATTAGTTTGATAAGTCAGTAGTCTTATTATAAGTGACAAATTAAGATTAATAGGGTAATGTCCTTTTAGTCTTACCAATTTATAAATATTTGAGTGACGTTAATTCGTTTATCTTACTTTACTCAAATATTAAATAGGTAAATTGTGTATTTTTTAATTTAGCCACGAGATATTTTAAGAAGATCTCAATTTTAGAAAGACATTTTTAAATTATTTACACCCAAATTAATTTTCACTTACACTGAATCAACTCGTAAGAATTAAAATGCTGACCAAACAGATGCCTTTCTTCTCTTTTTTTTTTCTTAACATAATAAGAACATAATTACTTACCCCTCTGATTTTTTTTAGTATAATTGAAAATTAAAAAAAGAGAACAAGACAGGAAATTTTTTATGAGAACGTGACATTCTGGTGGGGAGGAACACCTGTGCCCATTAAAATTGTGTGTGAGAGAGAAAACTCATTAGGACACGGTTCCGGATTACATGAAAACAGAGAGATTTGGAGTGTAGACAGCTTCTTCTCAGTTCAGAGAGCACTGTAAATAGAAGAACGGGAGAGAGAGAGAGAGAGAGCAGAAGGGGAGATGTAAGCAAATGAAGTAGAGATATTTTCGGTTTCTCACTCCCATTCCCTTTTCAAGAGTGCCCTGAGGATTTTAAGATAATCTCTGTATAATAATCCAACGAAGTCTTCTCATCCAAAGGCCCTGATTCACCCCACCGTCACATGGCCAAAACCGGCGCTTTTGATTCCGATCCACCGGTCATGGCGAAGGCCACGGAGTTGAAAAGAGAGCTTCAGAAGCTAGTGAGGACTATTGTCGACGTTGATGATTACCCCGTTGAAGCAGTCGATCGGGCAAGAGAAACTCTATCTGCTCTAAAGGAACTCAAAATGAGGAAGAGATCGCTGTCTTTGGAACTAAGGGAAGCGATGACATGTCCCGAGGAGTTTAAGTGTCCTTTGTCCAAGGAGTTGATGAGAGATCCTGTGATTTTGTCTACGGGTCAGGTTAGTTTCAAGATTTCTTTTCTTTTCGCCGTTTGGTTACTCAGAGAAGTCGGAGAAAATTCGTTGCTTCAATTGAAACAACCACAACTGTTCAAAATATATACTCTTTTGTATTACTTTACTGTTGGCCTTCTGAAAGGTTTCAAATTTGGTTGTCGCAAATTTAAAATTTACTTATGAAAAACTATAACTTTTACTCGATTTGGCGTTGCGGGGCCTTTTTTTTTCTTTCTCACCCTGATTTTTTCCTCGGAAACCTAACAAGATGAATGTGGTTTTTCGTGTGACAATGCCGTTAAAGACTTTTACTGGGTTTAGTTGGATTGGATTACCAGTCAAAAAGATTTGAAATCGAGTAGTTGGTGGAATTAAACTGTTGGATGCTGCTTTTAACCTCTCTCAAACATTGGGAAATGGCAATTAGTTTGACTGAATGAATTTGGATTACCAAAACGCTGACCATATGAGTTTTCCTACCACATTTTCTCCTTTTCCTTGTGTTTTTCGGAAGTACTGTCATGTTTACCGTTTTCAACGTCTATCTAAGTACAGGACCAGAATTTAACAGTTGCAATTCTTATAGTCCAGTTTTTCTCCCGGGTATTTGTATGTAGTGAGTTCAGTCATTCATTAGTCCTTTTTATATTTAATTTGGCTTTTCATTTGTTTGGTTTTATTGTGCAGACTTATGATAGACCATTTATCCAGAAATGGCTGAAAGCTGGTAATAGGACATGTCCTCTAACTCAACAAGTACTCTCACACACCGTCCTTATCCCCAATCACTTGGTCAGGGAGATGATATTTCAATGGTGCAAAATTCAGGGCTTAGAACTGCCAGATTCTGTCAACTATGTTAATGGGGAAGGGTTGACAGAAGCTGATCGTGATCATTTCTTATCACTGCTTCAAAAGATGTCTTCAGTGCTTCCTGAACAGAAAGAAGCTGCTAAAGAGCTCCGATTGTTGACAAAGAGGATGCCCTCATTCCGGGCGTTGTTTGGTGAGTCTGTTGATGCCATTCCACAATTACTGCATCCACTCTCTGAAAGCAAGTCTGGAAGTTCAGTTCATCCTGAGCTTCAAGAAGATGTGATTACGACCCTACTCAATCTTTCTATCCATGATAACAACAAAAAACTTGTTGCCGAAACGCCAGTTGTTATTCCACTTCTTGTGGAAACATTAAGGTCTGGAACAATTGAAGCAAGAACTAATGCTGCTGCTGCACTTTTCACGTTATCTGCCCTTGATTCCAATAAGGCACTTATTGGGAAATCTGGTGCACTAAGGCCACTGATTGACCTTTTAGAAGAGGGACATCCTATGGCCGTGAAAGATGCTGCTTCTGCAATTTTTAATCTTTGTATCATGCATGAAAACAAGGCAAGAGCTGTGAGGGATGGTGCAGTTAAGGTAATTGTCGAGAAGATAATTATTGGTGCCCATGTTGATGAGTTATTGGCTATTCTTGCAATGCTTTCTAGTCATCAACGTGCTGTTGAAGAAATAGGGGAACTTGGAGGTGTCCCTTGCTTGCTTCGCATTATCAGAGAGAGCACCTGCGAGCGTAGTAAGGAAAATTGCATTGCTATTCTCCATACAATCTGTTTTAATGATCGGAACATGTGGAAGGTTATTAGGGAAGAGGAGAGTGTTTATGAAACAATCTCAAAGCTGGCTCGAGATGGAACTTCCAGGGCCAAGAGGAAGGCCAATGGCATTCTTGAACGACTGAATAAGGGAATTAATCTTACTCATACTGCATGATGAGATGAGTTGTCTACTACCATCAAGTTCAGCAATAGCATTATGTAAATTCTGCATCTGTTTCCTGTTCTGTGATCGCCCATTGGTGGAACTCCAGCATTTGAGCAGTCTCCATCGTCCATCCTTTTACCTCCGGGGATTTTCTATTTCAGGTTCATGAGTTAGTAGTCTTTGTGAATAAATACACCATAATCTCCGTACAGATTTTACTCCTCTCGTCTTGTTCATTAGTTCTTTCGGGTATATGCCTTTCTTTCCTATAATGTTTCTGGATTTTTATAGTAACAATTTTGTCTTACCTAATAGTTTTATTTGGCATCATTTTTTGGTCCCCTACAGAACATTTGTAGAAATTTTAATCCCATGTTCTACGTTTCCACGCTCCACACTGCCTGTGGCATCTCACTCAGTTTCAGTTGGAACCGCTTGGCAACTTTTTGTAATTTCTTCTGGACAGGCTCCATTTACTTAAACCCCATGACCTTTGTCTTTTTGGATAAAAACTCAAGTTTCCTTGGAAGGACAAATTTTAGATCTTCCTTTCTCCGATCCAGAGATTACTTTCACCTTATATACTCTGCGTGTTGGTCACGATAAATAAGTGGTATAGAGAGATGGTTTGATGTATATGCAATGGGAATATCGTGCCCATATTGAATGGAGCAGTAACCTCTGGTATTGTGGTCCTTCAAAGGATTCCTACCTGCCCTTTTGGAGTAGTCTCTCAGGAATAGTTATTGCCACCAAACACTGTATGCTTCCTTTTAGCAGTTGAAGTTGGCCATGCCAATTAAAGGTATAGCTAAAGCTTAGCTCCGTCGATGACTTTCTGCTGTATGGCTATAAATGTTGAAGAACTGCATGGTGTAAAAAGTCAGGAAGTTTGCACCATAAGGTAATAACTTCTTTAATCTTGGATATCTATTAGTGTTAATGAACTTGAAAGGGGTATTGTAACAAAATCAACATAGTTGAGAGATAATTATGATAAATAAAGCATATTATGAAGGTGTAGTTGCGTTTACATTCATCATCAATGTATGTTTAGGTAAAGAGATCCGTTACAAGTTCCATATAAACGAAGGCAGGAAATATAGAATTGCCAAATTTGAGTCCTTAGGTGTTATCCTTCAAATTTTTATAAATTCTGATGCAATTTAACCCAAGGGTCTGCCAAGCGGTGTATCCTCCAGGGAAGCTCTTATTAATAGACACTTGGAAAGGGGAATTTGAAGACAGCAGATAGCAGGAGTGGATGTGGGAAAAAAATTACATCGGTGGCATGCTGTTAGTTGTATATGAATTATTGGATGAGTGATGTGATGAGATGGATAAAGCGAATCATTGGACAATGTGCTGGCCAGTTTTGGACGGGATGTGAGGAAGGTCTATTCAACCAGTCTGGGGATCAAACTTTGGATTAAATGAACAATGAGTGGTGGAACGTTGGAATCTTTTGTTTTATTTTAGTGGGTATAAGAATTCAGAACGGGAAAAGAATAAGGAGAGAATAGACCTATCGAGCACAGAGGCCCTGGCATTTGCTGAATTACATTTGTGCCATTGACGGGCAATGGACAACAACAAACTTGCTGTTCTCTAAAATGAGGGGAATTTGTCCCGACTCCTGAGATTGAGATGCTTCTGACGGTCTTGCTTTTCTTCTTCTTCTTTTTCTTCTTTGCCTTGAGATTTGAGAGGTGGATATCGCTACCGAATTAATTGTTTGTACATTAATCATTATTAGCCATTGAAATGTTTGACAATGCTTCATTTATTCCTGTCTCCTTGAGGCCCTCCAGCTAATGCCTTCCTTTGTCGCTCATCTAAATGAGAACCCCTCCGTTTCCTCTCATTTATCACCCTTCAACAAAGGACTATTCTACCCTTGCATAAAGGAACAGTCTCATCAACTTTCAAGTTATATCATTCATTGTATATATTCACACATCTTTAAATTCCTTTAAACCAAAAATTTCTCGATACTACCGAAGACATGTTTAGACAAGAATGATCCTATGGACATGCAAACCTAAATAATTTGTGAGGACCATTCAACATTAATGGAAAGGTGGTCAATAAAGGTAAAGAAAAAGATAGATTTAGACCTTGAATCGTGGGGAAGAGACTTCAGACAGCTATACTTAATTCAACTTAAAAGGGGGGAATTGGTTTTGTTGGCCACAAGATTCCGAACAAGGAAGGCCTCCTACTAAATGTCTGATGATTCCCAAAAAAAAAAAAAAAAAAGAAAACCTAAAAAAATTGAAGATTTTGGTTAAGGTCATCTTCGTCTTCCTGTGGCCGCCAAAGACGATCTTAAAAGAGAAGCCCGTCCATCTCCTTACGCGGGGACACTCGATATGAATGCTAGTTTACAAATTTTTAATACAATTTAGCTCAGGAATAGCTTCAACAAGCTCGTACTCTTACAGCTATGATATGAGCAATCCTGGACTTTCCCAAACCTCACCATCATGAAAATGTAAGACAATATTGTTGGGAGAGAGCAAATCTCAAGATAGCATCTTTTTAATGTATGTGACACCATAAATATATGATGAGAAGGCAAAAATAAAGCCAAAAGCTCTCCTTTAGAAAAAGGAAAAAAAAAAATTCTAATTGGTACAAACATGGAAAATGTCAAACGAGATAGGACCACCCCACCATTACGGGAAATAAAGAAGCATATGCTTAGCATTCATTATCTGTTTCTATTCGCTTCCTTTCATTTTCAGCTTTTCTGTGGGCGGTCTGTCACCTCAAAAGCGAAAGCCTTTTCTAACTTAGATGCCTAATTCCTTTTAATAACCACCACCGTCGGTCGACACAGCCAACTTTTGTGGCTTCGATTAGCACATGCCTTATTTTCCTTAAACAATAGCAAAAAGAAAGGACCGACTCGATCCATTCCCCATTCGACGCTTTTATTCTGTTCTAATCCCCCATACTATACGTTGGACCACATTCACGACCATTTAGCTCAAACAGATGCACACTATTCTACTTTCTAGAACCTGGAACCAAGAAGGCGGGGCTATGTGGTCATTGTACGGGGGTGGCTTCAACAGCTGCCATCATGACCTATTGATAACTAAGGAGAGAAACGTGTACTTTTAGTTTTTTTGGGTGCGAAAAAGTCGTGCACTTTGACTCTGACGGTGTCGGCAATTGTAGTGCTTAGAGGCCTAAACCTCAAAACGACGCAAACTGGTGATCAGGAATCGCATTAAGGGGTCATGGCTCATGGGCCATGCTTTTTTACTGGGAATAATACGCCATAATGCTCTAAATTTTGCTTTATTCAAACATGTCACTTGAGATGGGGCCTATAGTGCAACAGGTTTGTAGTTACTAGTTAGAGCTTGGAGGGTCCAAGTAAGACAACATTCTGTAGACAAAAAAAAGAAAAAAGAAGTTTTCCTTTGTCAGTTGTTAGGTAGGTTAACTTAGAAAACATGGAAAAGTAGAAATAGAAAACGTAGCCAATGATCGCTTCTACTGGAATTCAACATCTGAGTGAATAAAGTCCCACGTTCAGGGAACGAAATCAGTGCGTGGACAACCTCATTTGCCTCGTTGGGTTGGGCAGTCCGGGCCTTTTTTTCCTCCCAAGGCCCCCTTTTAAAGTTCAGGAGCTTCTCTGTCGCAATGCGCAAGACGTCCTGTACCCCAGAGCGTTAATTTAGTGTAGTAGTTTCATTTTGTAATTAAAAAAACAAAGTCCCGTATGACAAGAACTGCTAACGAAAACAGTAATTGTACAATTTAAAGAAGACTTCCATGAGGCGACATGGTCGTGGTACGCCTGAAGGGAAGGGATGGGCTGACAAACCAAAAAGTTGTGCTCATGAGTGACCTACACTGCAAGAGGAAAATGCTCTATAAGCCCAATCCACTCATATTTTACCCAGATATGTTGTTACACTGAGACACCAACACAGAAGAGGGAAGGAAGGGAAAGTAAAATTTAGGAAAGAGAAGGGATTACACTTCTTAACATTACCATTCCCATCCAAAAAAAAAAAACATTGTCCGCAAGGTTAAAGGAAGGGAAATCTTGGATAAAATTTGCATTTGATTCCTACATTGCTTCATTGGGGGATTGTGATTCCCACTAAACAATAAATTAAGAAACGAACTTGCCGTGTACTAAAACCTTGTTAAACTTTTATTGAAAAATGACCTCGGTTTATCTTAGTCAAATACACTAGCAACAGTAGCCTTTTATAGGCTTACAAGTCCTACTTTATTGGCTACATAAAAGGCAACATGAGTTCATGCCCTACTTAACTTAAAAATGGTAACAAACCTAACTTAACGTTTTGACTAGCTAAAATAACAACAGTAGAATAAAAATTCAAACGAAAGGAATAACAAACCCAAAAAAAAGGGAGCACATTTTTAACAACTTAGAATCGTTCTCCAACATTTCCTCTTGATTCAAAGTTGTAAGACTTATTACGCTTAATGATGTACTTCTCATCACCCTTCAATAGTTGGACCACTTCTCTCCAAAAGCTTCTTCTTGGTGGACTTCTTACTAATATTAAAACAAATTTTCTTCCTCTTCAGCAACATATGCCAAATTGACACTGTCTTCAGTCTTAATTTTGCAATTCCTTTGTATATGCCCGAACTTCTTATACTTGAAACACTGAGACTTTCCCTTATGCCAACAATTGTCTTCATCATGACTAGGCTTCTTGCAAATATCACATTAAGATTGAGCTTTTTTTTTTGAAGATGAGGCCTTTGCTAGATAAGCCCCCTCAACTACCTATTGGGTTCCTTCGTTTCTCAACATTTTTCTTTGCTTATGAGCATGCAGGACATTGATTAATTCAATCAAGGTAATTTAATTGATATCTCTTGAATTTTTAGAGATGAAATTTTTGCCTCAAATCTTTTGGGCAAGCTTACAAGCACTTTCTCTATGATCATGTTATCAGGTAGCTTTTCTCCCATCAATCTAATTTTATTTACAACCATTAATAGCCTGTTAGAAAACTCTTATAGAGTCTCCTTTTCTTGCATCCTTAGAATCTCAAAATCTCTTTTGATATTTAACACTTACATCCACCTTATTCTATCATTGCCATGATAGAGTTCTTTCAGTGTGTCCTAAACTTCCTTGACTGTTTCACAACCTATAATTCTTGAGAAAATTGATTCAGAGACAACAACGTGAATTTGAGATCAGGCTTTTAGAGCTTTGACTTCTTCACTTAATGAACCCTAATTTGATTGAGCATTGGCTTATTTCCTAGATGTAGTATTTGCCTTTCACCTTCAATCTACTACCACAAGCCAATACCTCTCAACTGAGCTTTCATTTTAAGCCTTCTTATATTTTTCCTCTCAAATTAGATTCGAGTTTTCTCTGAATAGATCTTTGGATACGATTAAAGGCCGGACGATTGAACGGCTCGTGGATTGACAGATTCAAAGAAAAAGGAAATTATAACAAGAAATCGAAACAAGTTAGTATAGCTGTTGGATCCTGTTTCCGGAATCCAACTCTCTTAACAAAATACCATCATACTTCAGCGTGGTTCCTTGTAATCTTTTCTTTCTCTGATACCACAAATGTTGGGCACCGATTCCGAAACCCAACCTTTGAACCATAAAACATGTGTGTATTATTGCTCATCATACAAATGTAAGCATAATCTAAGAAATCATAAAGCTTAAAGTCTCATATCATTTCTAGGTTCCTTTTCCATAACACATCTCACTTATATAGATGTACGTATGAAACAAAAATTCACAATCAAAATAATCATATCAAATTGAGAACTCCCTCAAGTATACCTAATTTCAACTCCACCTTATATACACAAATTCATACATAATCCACTCAACATCATCAATACATAATTCATAATTCCTTAACATCGAAAGAATAGAGTTTTACAAGCTCTAAAGGCATTCCAAGCCACAATTACAACAATAATCCAAAATCTCAAAAGACAAAAGTTACAAGAACTAATACTCCTTGAAAAGTGACTAATCCTCGTATTTTACAGAAATAACTTAAATTCCAAGATATGCATAATTTGTAGTAATATCCTTATACTCTTGATCACTTGATCTCTTCCTCATTACGGGGACATCTGATGAAATTGGAACCAAAGTGGTTGTTCGATTAATACGACAAGAGCTATGATCTACAGTAAGAAGAAATTAGCGGAATTGAGATCTGAATTTCATAATAATTATGCATCGATAACTTCGAATTGATTGAAGATATACATGTGAAAGATGAAATAAATGATAATAGGAAAATGAGATATAAGTGAGGAAATAGAGAAAGGGAACATGTGATTTCGGAAAAATGCCATTTTGGACAAATGTACGTGAAATATGTGAAATGTATGATTATGTGGGTTTGTGGTGGTCCCTTAAGAGTCAAGTGCACTTGTCTGTTTATAGGCTTCTCCCACCTGCCCGTTAGTGGCACGAAGCTCCTCACGGACTCCCATAAGTTCACGACTACATATGACCGCTTCGCGGGAATATGTAGTATGTTCTGTTTGAATCCACCCGAACCATCTTCTATATGCTTATGTGACATTGATTCGTTTATGTTGATTTCGTGAATGTTGTGAAGGAGTCTTATTGAAATTCCTTTTTTAAGTTATCCCAAAAATATATCCGGTAGTAAGTGAGATGAGTTCGTATTTTAAGGTTTGACTTGGTGAGGGCTCACCAACCTTGTGGAATGCGTGCCTAGATGTCGCATAGGACATCGGCTCGTGACTCGCAAGGGCAGGGGTCCAACAATCAGGCTCTAGTTGGAAAGTTACAGTCATTGCCTATTCCAGAGTGGAAATGGGAGAGGATTAATATGGATTTCATTATGGGTTTGCCTAGGAATCCAAGGCAATATGATGATATATAGGTTATTGATGATAGATTGATAAAATCGGCCCATTTCTTACATATGAGGGAGAATAAAACACTAGATCAGTTGGCCTGAGGATATGTAAATGAAATAGTGTCTATTGTATCAGAGCGGGATCCCAAATTCACTTCTAGATTCTGGGGTAGTTTATAGACAACATTGGGCATAAAGTTGAATTTTAGTACAACATTTCATCCTCAAATTGATGGACAGAGTGAGAGGACTATTAAGATTGTTAAAGATATGCTTAGAGCTTGTGTATTGGAGTTCCAAGGAGCATGGGGTCAATATGTAGCTCTTATCGAATTTGCAAACAATAATCTCTATCACAGTAGTATTGTTATGGCTCCATATGAGGTATGGTATAACAGAAAGTGTCGATCACCTTTGTATTGGGATGAAGAGGGTTTAAGGATTGTCGAAGGCCCAAAACTGATTCAAGATACTGTTGATAAGGTAAAATTGATCCGCAGTACAATTAAAGCTGCTTAAGACAGGCAAAAAAGTTATGCAGATCAGCACTAGAGTGATATGGAGTACCAAATGGGAGATAAGGTGTTTATAAGAGTATCACCTTAGCGATGAGTGATGAGGTTTGGTAAAAAGGGTAAATTAAGCCCTATATACATTAGTCCATACGAAATTATTGAGAGAGTTTGACCATTGGCATACATGATTGCATTAATAGCTGAGATGGCTCAGATTCATAATGTGTTTCATGTTAGTATGCTCAGGAAGTATCGGTCAAATCCGACACATGTGTTACCAACACAGCAGGTTGAAATTGCAAGTAATTTGAGTTATGTGGAAAAACCGGTTAAGATATTGGGTTATCAAACTATACAATTGAGAAACCGAGTGATCCCATTAGTTAAAGTACTTTGGAGGAATCATTCGAGAGAAGAAGCTATATGGGAGACTGAAGAGAACATAAGGAAACAGTACCCCTATCAGTTTGATCAGTTAGTTAAGAATTTCGAGGACGCAATTTCTTAAGGGGAGAGAATTGTAATAGCCAGTTTTCCATATTGAGGGTTAGAGTCTTAGATTGTTGCACATGATCGTATCATTAAGAATTCATGAATTGCATTTCATTCATATGCATAATGATAGCATACACATATGAATTATGATTTAGTACACATTGCGAAAAACATATATGCACTTACTTGATTTATTCTGGGGTATGAAAGGTTTAAAATGATCATGATGTGAATTGTGTATTGTTTAAGCCTTACATTTTGGTTTGATTAATTACAAGTAGTAAATTTGGAATTAATTGGTACAATTGAAAATTTTATGAATTAAGATGTACATTTGGTCTAAGAAAAATGTCAAGTGGTAAGACAAATTGACACATGATAAATTAGGATGACTAAGCTTATAATTGAGTGACATTTGGCATAGATAAATGAGTGACATTTGGCATTGATCATTGAGTGACAAATGGCCTAGTATAAGTGTGACATTTGGCTACTTATTTATGGGAAAAATGGAAGGCATGCCTAGTGGCATATGTCAAGGTAATAAGGTGACACCTAACACCTAATGTGTCAAAATTCTGTAGGAGTAGTTTCAACTTTG
>JANIJF010000009.1:12529996-12542324 GCA_024520955.1 Erythroxylum bequaertii
ATCAGAACAATAGGTCTCACGAGTCAAAGCATAACAATTGGAATTCCCCGACTAAAACAGTTTAGCTACTCATAACGGAATTAAACAAAACAAGATTCTTGAATAACATAGTCTAAATAACAAGGAAAAGAAGAAAAACTAGAAAACAGAATATTGAATGAGATCCACGAGAGCTGCTATCGTTTTCTCCTTTGCTCCACTCCCGTACGGCCGTTAAGTTCTCCCCTGTTATGTTCTGTTGTGTTCGGCTGCTTTCCCCTTTTATTAGAGCCCCTAGGGTTTTTGTATGAAGTGGGCCTTCCTTTTCTGACACTTGCGTTGGGCCTCACTTGACTTTGTCATAAACATGTTCAGCTATACTTGTAAGTCGACTTGTGCATTGTATAAGTCGACTTGTGTCAACGTTTTCCGTAAAAACTTCATCTCCGCTCTTCGATAAGTCGACTTATGTGGTGTAAGTCGACTTGTGTATTGTATAAGTCGACTTGTGTATTGTATAAGTCGACTTATGTCAACGTTTTCCGTAAAAACTTCATCTCCGCTCTTCGATAAGTCGACTTGTGTATTGTATAAGTCGACTTGTGTGCTCTTCAACGTTTCCAAACCCTTAGCCCACTGTTGCCTAAATTAGTTGTTGTTTTCCTCTTAATTTCCCACATCATGCGAATATTATAATTCCCTACAAGGAAATATTAAATCAAATTAAGTCCCAATAATTAAATCAATAAGAGGAATAAAAAGGAATAATTAAAATATAAATATTAGACAAATATGCACTTATCAATATGAACAAAGCAATCAGTAAGTAAGACCATCTAAGTCGACTCACAGTACGCTCCAGATTAGCATTAGCTTCTATGATTTGGAAACCTCTGAATGCAGGCATTTATCCTGCACATCCAAATTATACAATACACACTTTCCACACACATTAATAGTTGCACAATTTTAAGTATTCCTGTGGGCACAAACGTGTATATGGAATGTGTACAATGCATGCTCAATGATAATCCCAGGTATTTTCCATTATTCTCGTCATAAAATCAATCATATATCAAAACTGTCCTAAGTATAATTTGTACTTAGGTTTATAACTCAATCAAACACTTTGAATCTAATTTCATAACCCAATGAATCATTTCAGATTTTTCCAAAAATTGACTTTCGGGTCTACTGTTCTTTATCATTTAGACAATGCAAATGAAGTAATTTGGCAATACTTGCTTCTATAAAATTGTTTTCCTAAATCTTAAGTTTCTAATGACACCAAGATTATTCAATTAGGTTTCGTAATCTGAAAACTATACCCCAAACATTTTCAGACTATTCTTATACTGGAACAATGCCCTGTACTCAACTTCCATCTAGAAATGGAAGTTCTTAGAGACTGAATTAAAATTATATTTCTTCATAAAATTTGTATTTCTATGTCTCTAGTTGACTCCAAATCAAAAATCATTTCATTTGGATAACTATAGAACAAGTTATGGCTAAAATACCAAAGCATGTTCAAGTTGTTCGCGGCGAAGCTAGGAGTTGGCTTCTCCGACGGAAATCCTGCAAGTTGGCCACAGCAAAACAAGGAGTTGGCCGTGGCGAACTTTCACAGAAGCACAATCAGGACTCATCTTCCAATTTTTCATATTCTAACTCGTTACTTACTACATTCACTACCTTAATCTCATCTATCATTTCTAATTCAATTTCTCCTCATTTTCCCATCATTCTAATTCTATTTCAACTCAATATCATCCATAAAAAATTATAGTCTATGATTGATTATGAACACTAATAATAGAACATACACATATATACACATTCATCATCAACTTACTACACATATTCAGCTTCATTTTCACTTTTATTTTGCTTTTAACTATCACCAAAGCATGCTTCATTCATCAAATCAAGAAGAATGATGCTCATACTTACTTGTTTATCCATGGCTTCTTCAAGAGTCTCCAAGAACCCTAGATCCTTCAACATACACGAAAATTAACTTTTAAGGTGGAATAGGTTAGGTTTTCATCACCAAAGTGATGACAAGTAATTATTTGGAGTGGCTAGATGAAGGGTGTTAGCAAAGTTCAACATTGATGGTTGGGTTGGGAGAATATTGTGAGTGAGAAGAAGAGAAAAAGAAAGCAAGTGGTAGGGAAAATGAAAGAAAAAAAATGAAAGATGGCCTTTCATATGTAAATGATGTGGGTGAGTTTAAAAAGTAATGTAACAATTGCTTGGTGGGTGTCGAATTAAATTAACACCTTGTAATACCATCTAATCTCTATTCCATTTGTCACCCAATTTCTAACCTAATCGTCTCCCAATTTTCAATGATACTTGTCATTAAATCCCAAAGTCATTTATCAAAATTTCCACTGCCATTTGCCATTTATTTTTACCACTATTCATCAATTGTTCTACCGGTTGGCATTTTTCCTAGTCCAAAAATACCCAAAATTTTTAGAAATTTTTCTAAAATTCACCAAAAATTCTAAATCACTAAATACACTCTCCAAATTAGTTTTCAACATATAAAAGCCACAATTCTCAATATAATCACATTTATAAATAGTTATACCCATAATGTCAATGAATGCACGTACAGTCATTTTAATGTGTGAAAAAAATTCAAATTCACGTGCATGTATGCTAACATTATGCCTGAGCATGAAATGCATTTTTCTTAATCTCTCATATGTACCGTACTTTAGGGTTCTAACCCTTAATATGGGAACGAGATGTCACAAGAATGTCATTTATAAATACTATGACAAATTGATCCAGATACTCCTTGAAGACCCTATTCATGAGATCCATGAACACAGCTGGAGCATTGGTCAATCCAAATGGCATGACTAGGAACTCATAATGCCTATAACGTGTCTTAAAGGGTATCTTGTTTACATCAGATTTCCTGATTTTAAGCTGATGATGGCTTAAACTGAGATCAATTTTGGAGAAGACCTTTGCTCCCTGTAGCTGGTCGAACAGATCATTGATTCGTGGTAAAGGATACCTGTTCTTAATGGTTACCTTGTTGATTCTCCGATAGTCAATGCACATGCGCCATGTTCTATCCTTTCTTTTAACAAACAGAACCGACGCTCCCCATGGTGACAAACTTGGCCTTATAGACCCCTTCTCTAATAGTTCTTCCAACTTTTCCTTAAGCTCCTTTAGCTTAGCTAGAGCCAATCTATACGGTGGTATGGAAATGGGTGTGGTACCTAGAATTAGATCGATGGCAAACTTGATTTCCCTCACTGGTGGCAAACCAAGTAAGTCTTTTGGAAATACGTCTAGAAATTCCCTCATAATTGGAAAATCTTTTAACTTTCCTTCATTCACATCAGTGTCCACAACGTGTGCCAAGAAGGCTTCACACCCTTTTCTTATAATCCTGTCAGCTAGCAAAGCTAAAATAATTCTTTGTGATGGTGTTCTTCTGTCTCCTCTAAAAGTCACCTTCTCACCCTTACCAAGATCAAATTCTACCTCTTTGAGGCTACAATCTAACTTTGCATGATATTTTTCCATTGTATCCATTCCAAGTATAATATATAGGTCCTTTAAATCTAAAGGTAGTAAGTCCATTACCAGTCTAGCACCATTAATAAAGAATTCACAATCTCTATATGATTGACTTAATATCACCTTCCTCCATAAAGGAGTACTAACAATTAATGAACTATCCAATGGCACCAAATTAACACCATGTAATGTCATGCTTGCAGAAACAAAAGAATGCGTGGAGTCTGAATCAATTAGTAAATATACTTCTGAATTAAATAACTGAGCTATACCTGTATCAACTTCAGGTGTGGTTGCAGCTTCATCTCTGCTTATGGCAAATACCCTTGCCTGTGCCTGACCCCTTGGCCTTTCTGGAGGAATAACCTTCCTTGTCGCTTCAAAACTTCCCACCTTAGTGGCTGGCCTAGTTCCTACTATTTCAGCTCTCTTTGGGGCTTGCAACTACGATCCATCTTGCTTTGGTGGTTGCTGACATTCCCTGACCATGTTTCCCTTCTCTCTATATAGAAAACATACTCTAACTTGAAGCACTCTCCTCTAGGGAACTTCCCACAATGTTTACATTGGGGGTTTGTGTACCTACTCCTCTCCATCCCTCTATTGCCTCCTACAGTTGAGGCTTGCACTGAAGTTGCCTTTGCTTGCTTGTTCTTAGCAGAGCCACTACTTCTCCATTCACTCTGTGTGTGGAAATTCCTCATACTCCTCTCAGGCATTGGGGCACTCATTCCCTTCTTAGAAGACTGTTCCCAGTTCTTCCTCTTCCTATATACTTCATACTCTATGTTCTCTAGTTTCTCAGCTTGGAGTGTAGCATCTACCAACAGTTGGTAGTCATAAAAGTTATGGATCAACAACTTCTCCTTGATCCCCAAATGAAGTCCTCCCTTAAACTTACGGCACTTATCCTCCTCATTCGCAACAATATTGGTCGTATACCATAAAAGCTAGGTGAACTTTAGCTTATATTCACTCACACTCATGTCCCTCTATGTGAGATTTAGGAATTCTCTAGCCTTCAGTTAGACATAGAATTTTGAGAAGTATTTCTTCCTAAAAGTTTCTCCATGACAATACCAACAATATGACCTAACTATGGGGCACTGATTCCCACCAATGGAGTGCGTCCCCCTTTAGCAAGCTAACTGCATAATCCAATTTCTCCTCATCGGAGCACTTCATTTGAAACAAGACTGTCTCTGTCCTTCTCAACCATGGTTCAACCTCTTTAGGATTCATAGTCCCATTAACGTCTACAGCCCTATACTTGTGGAGCTTATCGTACTGTCTGCTCCTCTCCACTAGAGCTTGCACTGGAACTTGTGGTACTTGGCCCATAGCATGCAGGAAAGCCTAAGCAAAGGCTTGAAAGAAATGTGGATCCATAGGGCTTACTTGGGGCATAGGAGGAGGAGGCGGTGGCACTTCATGTTGTGCACTAAGTAACTCAGAATCATGAAAAAAGTGTATCCCCACATCTTGTGGGATATAAGATTCAGCCGTACTTCCTTCGCGAGAGCGAGATCGAGTCCTAGCTCCTCGAGTTCTCTTTCAAGGCGGCATAATCAATCCTTTAATTTAAAACCATTTAAAAATCTTTAGTTCATGCTTCATGTCAAATTTAAACTAGTATATGTTCATGTAAACCCTTCTCAAACCATGCTTCATGTAAAACAATTTCAAATCATGTGAAACAATACAAAAACAATGCATATTGTTCATTTAAGACAATGCATGTTCATTTCATGTTTTAAAACTACCCATTTCATGCCAAAGATACTCCTAAACCTAGTCACTTTGATACCAAAAGATGCTGGATCCCATTTTCGGAGTCCAACTTTGGAATCATAAAATGTGAGCTTATGTTGGGCTCGGGTCCCATTACCTATCCCTAGGCGACCACTTGAGGCGGTCGGGTGAAGATCGTGCTAGAGAAAAGTTGAAAACATTCAATTTGTGAAGAAAAAGAAATTTTGCCATCAGCAATGGCAGGTTCGCTGCGGCAAAACTAAGGAAATACTTCCAAGGACCCTTCGGGAGAAGTTTGTCGCGACCAACATTGGATTTCACCGATGCGAAGTCTCAAGGTCAAGTAAACGCACCCTTCTGGACAAATGTGCCACAGAGAAAGTCTGGTTTCGCCACGGAAAAGTTACAAAATCTGCCACCCATACCCAACCATCAATCACTAAATGTTGTACATACCATTTGCACCACCCTTAATCACTCAACCCAAAAGATAAATACAAAAATATACCAAAGAAACTTCCTATGAAATTCTTAAGAATGAAATTCGAAAACTTGGAAAGTTGTGAGCAAAATATAAATATATTTCATTAACATCAAAAGAAAAGAGTTTTGCAAAGCTTTAATGGGCATTTCAAGCCACAATATATCATTGGTTTCATAACCCAAAAATACAAAATATACATGAACGAATAATACTTGAAATGCGGCTAAAGCCTTATGTTTTCCATAAACTAACTTAAAATACAAAAATATGCAGATTTGGAGTGATGCCTTGACTCTCGATTACTTGATTTCTTGCTCATCACCTAAAGATGGGGAGGAATGAGGGTGAGCTTAAAACTTGTGGGTAATAAGTTTATAATGGAGAAACAAGCAAAACCATTGAAAATATTCATTTCCATAACAAATTTGCATTGAATCCATAAAACATGTATTTCTCAAATTCTCAACTTGTCAAACAATTCATAAACATCATAAGTCATGTATTCATCAAACTTTTCAACAAATCATAAACATATAAGTAATCAGAATGGTTCGGGTAGGTCCATAAAAATGAGGGGGTTCTTGTGAATCTCCAGTAATAACAGAATGGACTATCACAAACCCACATAATGGTTTTGCATAGTTCATAAACAAAAGGGAGTCCGTGAAGGAGCTCCATGCCACTAGCAGCAAGCGGGAGAAGCCTTTAATATGGTTAACATGCGTGTGACATAATGGAATGGACCACCACAAACCCATACAAACATGAATTTCATGACTAGTAAACATATTGCCTAAAAGGCACATTTCAGAAACATGATTTCCATACGCATAATATATTGTAAATACCATTTCCATCCTCATTTCATAAATCATCAACAAGATTCATGTACCAAACATGTAGCACTTTCTTAAATCATTTAAGGAGCGATAAATGCAACATTTATAAAGCGATTGAAATAATTTAACTTTATTGATTTAAAAAAAATATTCATGGCTCATTAACTCAACTATAAACTTGTAACCCACTTGAATTCCTTGCTTAAAAACATGCTTAAAATTACCACTCCTCTTACTCCCCTTGCCTTTCTTAATTCCCTTTAGCATTAGCAAAATCACATTCAATAGGAATACAAATTTAGAACCCACAAAGCATATTCACTAGATTGATTCTAGAATACCTAAACCCTTGCATTTCCTAAACTTCATCAACTAAAACCCTTCCAAAAATCCAAAGGATTAAGAGTGAACTTACCTTGAATCTTCATCAAATAAAGAGATTTTTGGTTCAAATGGAAGCTCTTCCCTTCCTTTTTTTCCTCTTCTTGAACAACCTCAAAATCACTCTTGAAAACTAAGAAAAGATGAGACCCTCTCTCCTTTCTCTCTTCTTTCTTTCTTCTCCACGATTTTCTCTTCTTTCCTACGTTTCTTTTTTTTCTCTCTTCTTCATTTAAACAAGACTACATTTAGTCTTGTCCTTCCAATTATACCCTTCCTCATTTAATGAAATGTCCACTGGATCCTTTATTCCATTAACTACCATATTATACTTCTAGCATTAATTTTAACATTTCTATTCAAAATTCTAATTCCTATTTATGCTCACTAAATTAATGGACTCAATTCTAAAAATAAATAAATAGGTAAATAAATAAATAAAATATTTAGGGCCAACAATAACACCCATCGAATGAGCCTTAGTTTTGCATTTTTGTTGATAAGGTATTTTAATGATGGATGATCAGTGAATATGATTACCTTTGACCCCAAAAGGTATTGTTGAAAGTTATCACACACATACACTACTGCGAGTAATTTCTTTTCTATAGTTGTGTAATTTAGCTGAGGTCCTGTAAGGGTCTTCCTAGCATAATAAATCACATGTAACCTTTTATCTTTCCTTTGGCCCAATACACAACTTATGGCTTGGTTGCTTGCATCACACATAACTTCAAACGAAAGTGTCCAGTCTGGTGGTGATAAAATTGGTGCTGATATTAATGCCTCCTTTAGATTGTTGAATGCAGACGTACACTTCTTGTCAAACAGGAAGGCCACATCATTGAATAAAAGGTTTGTCAAAAGTCTTACAATTTGCAAAATTTCTTTGATGAATCGACTGTAAAATCCTGCATGACCTAAGGATCCTCGCACACATTTCACATTGCTTAGAGGTGGAAGTTTCTTATCACTTCTGTCTTCCTCTGTTGACCTTAAATCCTTGGCATGAGATTTTATGCCCTACCATTATCCCCTCTTGCACCATAAAATGGCATTTCTCCCAATTCAACATGATTTAGAATTTGCTGCAATAGTAATTGCTTTGAAAGCTTAGAGACATTATATGTATAGTGAAACATTTTGGATCTATATATAAACATATATATCATTTAAGTTTGATGTAATCTCCACACATGTGCTGAATGCTATTGTTGCGACTCTATGCAAAACGAGCAACAATTTAGATATGGGGTACTTGGTTTCCACCATTGCTAAGTATTATGGTGTGGATCGTAGTGGTTTAACCATCCATCTCCTAGATTTTCTAAATCACCATAATTAATGACATGTAGAAATCCTTAAGTCCCATAACATAAAACTTAAGGACATTAACTAAAAGACTTATGTGAAAATCAAGGCTAGTCAGGTGAGTTCTGGCACAACACCGCCTTAGTAAGTAAAAGAGGACTTGACTAGTGAGGAGTCCTCAGAGAAAGAAGATGCAGAAGAGCCTAGTTGGAAGAAAGTGCTCGATATAATCTCTGACAACATCAAGGTAATTACAGATACACTTGTAAAGAACTCTAAAAGGATGAAGGAGATGGCCCGAGCACAATGACGTCACAACCAGGATATACATCATATACATCACTACTTCAAGGCTCAAGGCGTCTAACTACCACCTTCGACACCATCCCTACCTTCATCACTGTGAGGCTTTGTTTCTAACCCTTTTCTTTTAAATTTAGTATTTATTTTTATTTTTGTTTATTTTATTTTACGTTTCTTCTTTCCATGCATGTTTGTTGTCACCTTCTCACATTGAGGATAATGTGTTGTTCAAGTGTGGGGAGCATTATGTGTTTTGCTTTGAGTTTGAATGCTGCATATTGTATAATAGGTTGTTAGGTTGCATATTGTGAATTGTGTCAAAGGCTTAGATGGATTGAAATTGATTTAATTTTGAACATAATCCATTAGGTTATGAAGAGCCATTAGCTTGTGAAATTAGTGAATTAGGTTCTTTGGCTAAATATGCAAGTTAATTAGGATTTAGTGTTAGTTTGTCACCCTCTAAATTGTCATATTCATTCATAATTTTAGGTCTTTCATCTAAAGTAGCTTTGCTAGTATTTTTTTCACGAAAATGAGTAGCTAAAGCAAAAGGTAGGCATTAAGTAATATTAAAAAAAGTGTGTTTGTTAATTTTAAATAAATAACTATTCTGTCGGCCTTTGGGTTATGAATAGAGCTAGTAAGCAGTTGAGAACGTGATGTAGGCAAGTAACTGGATCAACACACGTCACAAATGTGTGCTTTTGCATCAAAAGGCTATAGTGACATTCCAACCAAGCAGCTTAATAAAAACATGACTTAGTTAGTAACCAGATCGACATTCATCACCAATATTTGCCTTCGTGTAAAAGACTAGGTCCATGTCTACAAAAAAAATATTTTTTAATAAAACCTACTGAACTTGCATATAGATTGACGTTTCATGAAAAAATACTTAGGAGTAATTACAGAGTTTGAATGGCCAAAGAATTATTAATGTGTGTGTACAATTGAAAAGGGTGGATAACTTGACATTTGGGTTTTTATTAATATGTATGTTTAGTCCAGAGCTCCTAGATGCAAATTTACATGATAATGATTTGGAACATCTTGAATGATTATGTTTAAAGTTAAATTCGTTTCATAAAATTGAAATCGTTGTCTCATTATCGCATTGTTTGTTTTGTGATTTTTTTGTGTTTGTTATTTTGTTTGCATGAGGACAAGCAAACGTTTTAGCGAGGGGATGTTGATAAATGTAAATTGCATCATGTTTTAAGGCATAGTTTGATATGTGTTTAATTGTTAATTCAACTGTTTAGTATATATTTAGGCTAGAATTGTATTAGTTTGTTAATTATTTATGTTTTAAGTTTTTATACGTTAGTACAAGTCTTTAAACTTAAATATTACGTTTATGAGGTACCTTGATGTGTTTTCTAATGTTTTAGGTTCAACTTCGAAGAACGGAGAAGTTTCGGAGACATTTGAATTGAAACAACGGCCCACGAATGTGGCATAACAGGCCACGATCCTGACAGAAGCACTAGAGTTGGCCCATCATGATAGAAGCCTAGGAAATGGGCCACGATGGCCTGCTAGGTCATGATCGTGGCCTATGTCGGGAAAACGCGCAGACACTAAAAAAATGTCAAGTTTCGAGGGATATTTTGGACCTTTTGGACCCTAAAAAAACCTAGGGTTGCTCAAAAGACAAAAGGATATAAAAGGAACAAGAAAAAGAGGCAGAGGGAGCTTTTGCATTAGCCAACTTAAGAAACCCTAGGCAGAATCCATTGAGAGATTGAGGAAGAGAAGGAGGAAGAGAAAAGAGGAGAAGAAGCTGACTCGATGTACTTCCCAGATTAGGAAGTTTCCTGCCATCGTTGCCACCCTCCATTTCCTTCATTTCCTGTTTATATTCAATTTTATCATTGTATAGAATTTGATTGAGTAGGTGATGATAGAACCTAAAATGTCGAGGATGTTTGAAACTCACCTTCGGAGTTTTATTCTTGAATTAATGAAAATCCGTTTGTTTATGTGTTTATTAGATTTGTTGTGGTTAAATTATGTAATTTCATAATTTAGTAATACACTGAGAGGGTGAATCGAATGAAAAATGATTAAATTGGACTAATGAGAGATAGATGATTTAATAGAACAATAATTGAACTAGATCGAGAAATTGTGCAAAGAGAGATCTTATATAGGTTTCCGATAGTTTGTTAAAGAACTTCAGAACTAATTAGGGTTTTAGATAGGTTGTAAATTGAGAGATTGCAACATATATAATCTGATTAGGGTTTATGATTTAGGGTTAATGGTTATAACTTACGAGAGAGTAATCAATCCTAGGAATCTAAATCCAACAATTCAGTGATTCATAATCAGTTAGGTTAGCATTAAGGATAGGTAAAATTCCTTTTCTCTCAATTAGTAAATTCTTTCGATTGATTCTTGGGTGGGTTGTAATTGCTTAATAATTATTATTGTCGTATTTGATTCTTAATTTGATTGATTGAATTAAATTCTCGTTTTTTTAGTTTCGTTGCATCTTAGATTTTTGTTATTGTTTTTGGCCTTAGATTTTATGATTAAATTAACTCCCTTCTCGTGGGATTGATACCTTTGGTACTATGTTCACGAACCGTGCACTTGCAGATTATTGAGGGTTTAATAGTATAACTTACACACAACAAATACCCGATCAATATGTCTTCTATCTTACAGGTAAATGCTGAATTCTTAATTTTTGTAAAAAAATAATCCTCCACCTTTCCTTAGCAAGTTAGTAAAGTCAACTAAGGAGGATAAGGATAAGGAGCTCTTTTAGAAGGTTGAGGTGAATATTCCACCGTTAGATGCAATCAAGCAAGTGTTGAGTTATGAAACATTCCTCAAGGAATTATGTATGAACAAAGAAAACCTAAACGGTATTGAAAGGACTAGGATGAATGAAACTATTTATACACTCTTTAAAAAAATAAAATACTCCTAAATGTAAGGACCCAAGAATGTTTACTATTCTTTCCAAAATTAGAAACACTAAAATTAAACAGGCCATACTAGATTTAGGAGCATCAATTAAATTTATGCCTCATTCGATGTGACATCTTGTTCCTATACTAGGAGTTAGAACCCTGGATTTATGTAATTGAGAAAATAGTAATAAGAGTTTAGAAAAGTACATTTCATGCTCATGCATAATGTTAGCATACACATATGTGAATTTGATTATTGCACAAATTACAATGAAATGTTCATGCACTCATTTGCAATTTTTCGGGTATAAGTGATTGTTTTAATGTGAATATGATGTGAATTATGGATTATATGTCTTAATAATTAAATGGGAGTATATAAGTAGTGAATTAGAATTTTTGGTGAATTTTAAGGGTATTTTTAGACTAGGAAAAATGCCAAGTGGTAGAACAATTGATAAATAGTAGTAGAAATACCAGTCAAATGGCAATGAAAATTTTTATGATTGACAATAAGATTTAATTACAAGTGTCATTAAAAATTGGGTTGAAAATTGGAGGCAAATGGACTAGCTTTTTAAAAGAGCCAATTGGAGACCACAAAAAGGTGACAAGTGGCATCCACTCACGAATTTTACTTAAATTAAAGACCATTTTATGGTCTTTCATTGGCCCATTGGCGATACATGCTTCTGTTCTTCATCTTCTTTAATTGTTTTTCATCTTTCTCTCCTTCACTCCCGAAACTCACTCTCACCCTTACCATGTTGATTTTGTTCAACTCTTTTACTTTGTTT
>JANIJF010000009.1:12600644-12613100 GCA_024520955.1 Erythroxylum bequaertii
GGATGTCCCCTTTGTTCTTAAATAAAGGAATTACCATACTAAATCTCCACTCTTCTGACACTTTGGCAGGCTTAAAGATCACATTAAAAAACTTGGCTAGCCAAGTAAAACTCTCTTTGCCTAAGCTTTTCCATACTTTTATGGGTATCTCATTAGGTCCTACTGCCCTACCACCCTTCATCTTCCTACTACCCTACCACCCTTCATCTCCCTTAGCATATTCTAAATTTCATCCCTTGTAATTGGTTGGCAGTAAGTACAATTATGACCCTCTCAGATGAGCGAAGGTCACCTAGAAGGATGTTATCCTCTACGCATTCATTGAAAAGGTTATAGAAGTACCTCTACCATCTACTTTTGAAGTCATTTTCAGATACAAGCACCCGTCTTGTTTCATCTTTTACACAACGAACTTGATCAAAATGTCTCATTTTTCATTCCCTAGCTTTTGCCAACTTAAAAATATCCTTTTCTCCATCTTTCGTAAGCTCTACTTTTAGTTTCTAAGATTATCATCTTCGCCTCTTTTTTTGTCACTTTATACCTTCCTATTACTAACTCTCTCTACCTTTATGGAGCTATCCCTTATAGCTCTGTAGGCAGCCTTCTTGAACTTAAGTTTCTCTTAGACATCCTCATTCCGCCACCAAGACTCCCTCTTACTACACCTCACCCTTTGTAAGTACCCAAGGTCTCTATTGCTAAATTCCTTAGAAGAGTTGTAACTCTCTCCCACATCTAGTTAGCACCTCCTACCAAACTCTAATCTTCTCCACAAATTACTGTATCCTTAAATTGTTTCGCTATATCCCCTTTTAAATTCTACCATCTGATTTTGGTGCACCTCTTAGTACTTCTCTTCTTCCTCCAATCCTTAATAAAAAGATCCAAAATTAGCAATCTATGTTAAGTTGACACACACACACTAGGTATCACTTTGCAATCCTTGTAGTAAGATCAATCACTCCGTCTTATTAAGAAGTAGTCAATTTGAGTCTTCATGGTTCTATTCTTAAAAGTCACCAAATGTTCCTTGTTTTTCTTGAAGAAAGAATTGGCTATCACTAATTCAAAGGCTACCACTAAATTTAACAATGTTATCCTACTATCGTTCCTTTCTCTGTAGCCAAAACCTCCATATGTTCTTGAGTAACCATCCAAGGTTTATCATATATGACCATTAAAATTTCCACCTAGAATAATTCCTTGACTGGGAGGCATTTGTTGAATCACCTCATCTAGCTCTTCGCAAAAATGACGTTTACTTTGTTTGTCCAACCTTACTTAGGGTGCATAAGCACACACCACATTTATAACATCTCCATTAACCACAATCCTTAAGGACATAATCCTATCGTTAGTCCTTTACACCCCCATAACATGTTGTATGAATTTCTTGGAAACCAAGATACCTACCCTATTTTGTCGTCTCAAACCCCCCCTCTCGAATTCAAAAGTTTAAATCCATTAATATCTTTTTCTTTAGCCCTCGTCCACCTTGTCTCTTGAACGCACGCTATATGAATTTTATACTTGTCTAAAGTCTCGACTTATTCTAAAGACTTTCCTTTAAGGGACCTGATGTTCTAATAACCCATTCGTAATCTATCAACATCATTTCTTCTTTTAAACTTGAACCTCACCAGAGGACTAACCCTTGTACTCACATTAGAGCTCCCAGCCACCACTCATGTCCTAATGCCCAAAACAAGCTAAAGACAACATACCTAACAAGCCCTTAAACACGCCCCTAATGACTCTAATAACAATCAAGAAGCAAGATTGATGCTTAGTCATAAAAAGAGCCAAAATCAAACAACTACTAGCAATTAACTAACTACAAAATGCTAAAGCATGAGATAAAACGTTAAAAATGATAATAATCCTAAAGTAATAATAATGAAATTAATAATAATAATAATAGGTAAAAAATAAAAATAAAAACAAAAATGTTCTATTATGTGAGAGATGCCACACACCAACTTTGAGTTTACTTATTGTATTTATCGTTGTTCTCCCGAAATGTCTCTATAAAGAGACTTACGCTAATTCCGCTTTTAGAGATGTACGGTCAATAACTCCTCCTATTGCTCCATGTTCAAACAATAAATACTCCAACACTTGCAATATAAAAAGACAGTAATTGCAATTATTGGAAATAAATAACTAAATAATTATTAATAGTAATTTAAATAAATAAATAATAATATATTAGTAAAAATTACTAATTGAATGAATTAATTATTAATTCTTAAAAGGCAAGACTTAAAACTGGAAAAGGAAAGGAAAGTGAAAATTGTCTTGTTACAGTAACTCTATTGAAGGGATTAGACCCTAATAACCAACAATTATTACCCAGTCCAATTTGATCATTCTTCTTTTTGTGTGAAGACTCAGGCACCATTGCCCACCACCTACCTGTCAGTTCAGTTTTGTTGATCATCGGTACTAATTTAATATGCTCAATAATTAATATGCACTAAAGTGTGTACATTAAAAGCAGAATAAGACGATGCAGATTCCAGGAGATGAAGCAGCAACGATCAAAGCAATGGCGAACCCAGTTTGCCTTGCCTTTGCACTAAATCCCTGAATACCCTGATAAGAACAAACACAATCCTAACTGGTTTAGTCTATTCCGTGGGTCTCTCTATCCTACACAAAAAACTTTGGGTCCAAAGAACCAAAATCGCATAACAGACACAGAACTATAATATAAAAAACAAAAAAAAAGTTACTTAATTAATCCTTCCTAGTAAAGTAATCATTAGGAGGTTGATGCCAACAAATAGATCCAGAGCAATGTCGCCAAAGACATGCAGTGGAAAGTTTAAAGGAGAAAAAGTGCAGACGATAGGACACAACAAAGATATCCAACTGAGAGAAATCCTGCTAGAGTATGGCTTGAAATTGTCATAAACTATAACTATGGCAGCAACCTTGCAGTTAAGGTTGTTTTATGTCCTACAGTCAATTGGTTTATGTTCTATAGTCAATTGGTTTGGATGTATTTGATAAATCAACGATAAATCCTCAGTGTCCTAAAAAAGCATGAATGCCTTTGATATTATTCGATGGTGGAAGCTTCTCAATGACCTCCATTTTGACTCTATCCACTTCTACACCTTGGCATGATATCATCTATCCCATAACTATACCCTCGTGCACCCTAAAGTGGCATTTCTCCTAGTTTAGACCTAAATGTTATTATCACTTCTTTGAAAAACTCTATTCAAACTTGTCAAACAATGATCAAAATAGTCTCTAAAGACTGAAAAATCATCCATAAATATTTTCATAATGTCCTCAATCATATTTGCAAAAATAAACATCATACACCTTTAAAAAGTTATCGGTGCATTACAAAAACCAAACAGCATCTGTCTATAGATAAATATTCCATAAGGACATGTGAAAGTGGTCTTCTCTTAGTTTTCTAAATAGATAAAAACTTGATTTCATCCTGAGTATCTGTCAAGGAAACAATCAAATGCGTGGCCAACCACCCTTTCAATCATTTCATCGACGAATGGTAAAGGAAAGAGATCCTTCTTAGTATTTGTGTTAAGCTTCTTGTAATCAATGCAAACCCTCCAAATTGTGACTATCAAAGAGAGATCAACTCACCTTTTTCACTCTCCATCACTATTATGCCTCCTTTTCTTGGTACACATTGTAAGGGACTAACCTATTCACTATCCAAAATAGGGTAAATAATACCTGCATCCAATAGATTCACTACTTCTTTCTTAATCACTTCTTTCGTGTGAGGGTTTAACCTTCTTTGTCTTTCCCTTACCTTCTTACTTCTTTTTTCAAGGTTAACCTTATGCATTACCACATTATGACTTATGCCTCTTATGTCAGAAATTTTTCATCCCATGGCTCTTATCATCTTCCTAATGGTCTCTTCCAATCTCTTTTCTTGTTCCCCATCCAGCTGGTTTGAAATTATGATGGGTAAAGTGTGACCCTCAACTAGAAATTTATAGCTAAGATGTGTAGGTAAAGGCTTCAACTCGAGAGTGGGTGGTTTCTTATTACAGGGCGACACAAGTGCTTCCATTCTCACTAAGATCTCTTGCTTAAATTTATCACCCAACTCCTTTTTTAGTTCTCCTTCATATAAGAGTTGCTTTCCTTTGAAGTCTTTAATACTTTATTTGTGTTAAATTTAATTTGCTCATCACAAATCTGAAGAATAACTTTTCATTCTTGGACATCTATCAATGCTTTTTCTGTGTTCATGAATGGACTACCAAGAACGAGTGGACAATTCCTATCATCTTCAAATTCTTACACTACAAAGTCTACTAGAATGATGAACTTGTCCACTTTGTTATCACATCCACAACCACTACAAACAGTTTCTTTATGGATTGATCCACCAATTGTATAAGCATAAAAGCCAACTCCACATCTCTTAGCTCTAATTTCTTGAATAAGATTAATACTTATACTTAAATCAGATAAATATTTAGCAAATTCTAAGTTACTAATGATATAAGGTATAGTAAAACGCCCTGGGTCTTTTAATTTTGAAGGCATATGGCTACTAATTATAGAGTTACAACTTTTAGTCAAGGAGACCGTTTGATTATCCTACCAAGTCCGCTTGTTTGAATAGTATATTCGTGAGGAACTTTGCGTACTTAGGCATATTTTCCAAAGCTTCCATAAAAGACAACTTGATTTGCAATTTCTTTAACTTCTCCACGAAATTTTCAAATTGCACATTTATTTGATTCTTCTATAATGTCTGTGGAAATGGGATGTTTGGTGTATATGGAGGGGGAGAGACATATGGAGTTTCATCTCTCTTCTGTTTTTTCTTGTCCTTCTTCTCCTTTGTGGGATTCAACATTCATCTTAGTTGGTTCTTCTAACTCTTTCCCACTTCAAAGTGTGATGGCTTTTAGTTACTTCTTGGATTAGACTCCATGTTGCTTTGGAGACTTCCCATACCTCTTGTAAAAAATGCATAAGCTAATTAGCCTACTTGAATCTCCAAATTTTGGATGAAAGATGTATAATTCTTACAATTTGATCAAACTTGGCTTCCATCCTCCTTTAGCTCTCATCTTGTCTCTTTAATTTGGAATTTATTACAACCATTAGCTTATCTATCTTTGATTATGAGGAACCAAGCCTATCTTTTTGAGATCTTCGTGGGCCATAAGCTAGAATAGGGTTATTACCACTGTGACCATATTGTGCTCCTATGTAGTTTTGCTGCTCCAAATTGTTATTTTTCACTAAGAAGCAATCAATTGAGATATGACTTTCTTCTCTACACAATTTACATTCGTGTTGAATTTCCTTGAGTGGGTTAAAAGGAATGGCTTTCATCCAATTCAATAGTTTGACTAAGTTTTACTACTTTAGTTTATAGCATTGTCATTAAATTCATATTTCTAATCTCTAAAGATTCTTTGTTGTGTACTCCTTTCTGACATTCATAGATAGCTATTATTTTCCATCTCTTCCAATAAAAAATATGCAGCATCAATTATTTTCCTCATTAGTGAACCACCATCTCTTACATCTATGGTGCCTCACATTGGTAGATGCACACCATTGTAAAAGGTTTGCAAAAGGAACTCTTTGGGCAAGTTATAATGTGGATAACTCCTTTATAACTCTTTGAACCTATCATATGCTTCATCCAATGACTCCCCTTTGCGTTGCTAGAAAATGGTTATCTCCTTTATGATCCTAATGGTCTTTGTTAAGGGGAAATATTTAGCTAAAAAGAATTGCACTAGGTGCTCCTATATTGTAAGGTTCTTTGGGTTAAGAGAATTTAACCATGCCTTAGACCGATCTTTAAGTATGAATGGAAATAACCTCATCTTGGCTGCATCCTCTGATAACCCATCATATCAAAATGTGTCATAAATCTCTAAAAATTTGGCCAAATGAGAAATAGGATCCTCATTGGCTAGTCCATAAATTGAATAATAGTTTGCAGTATATTCAATAATGTCAGTTTAATTTTGAAAGTGTTGGCCTACACAGGTGGTCTCATCATTCCTTGTTGGTTAGCGCTGAACCCTTCCGTTATGAAGTCCATAAGGTTTTATTCACTGTTCTCCATGATTCCTTTCCTCCACCATTGTTCCCTCTATTACTTCTTAGCATCTCACTTTTAGAATCTCCCTCTCTTGTTTTATAATGTTGAAAACTTTTATGTCTCTTAGTTTGCTTAAAATCCTTGTAGATCTTATGTTTATGCACCCATATTCATATAAGAAAAATTTTCAAATCCTTAAATCAAGGTAACTCAAAGTATAAAATAATCCATGACAACAATGCCAAAAACTTTCTTTGTTGCAAGTATACATATTGGATCTTATAGCATAAAAATTATCATCCCATGAGGATTGTAGTCGTCATCCAATAATTCTTGTAAATTTTTTTAAGGTAAATAATAAGATAAATCACTAAAAGTTAAACTAAAAATAAGTAATTAATAATTAAACAATGAAATAAATAGTAGTCATTTGTTTGATTGATCAATGATGAAAACTAAGATACTTCTATACTTATTTGTTTTCACTTCACCTTCTTGATTTAATACTACTTGACCCTATATATCGAATAATTATGATTACTCTCCCTTGAGATCTAATCACGTAGTCTTAATTAAAATAGATGGAAATTTAATTATGACTTTTTGAACTATTAAAAATCTTCCTAACTATGAAGTTGGATTTAAAGTAATCATAATGGTAACTAATAAATAACTAAGATCTTTCTTGAATTACTATTAATTGGATGTTTATAGTTCTATTGGGGTACTAGCTCTCACTGTTCAACATAACATAAATAATCCAATCTAATCTCATCGTTTAACTACAAATTAAATGACCCATGATTAAATTGGTCATAATTAGTATCAAAACAAATCAATCCCTATACAAGATAACTTTGGCGACCTCAAGTCAAAAGATCACTTATACAATCATCCCAATGAGAATTCCATAGACATATAAGTAATGTTCCAAATGGATTTCTCATATCAGGTCTGTTCAGTAAACTTATTCTCTAGCAAGCACCCACACATTTGTTTAAGTATCTCTATACTTTAGCCTAAGAGATCGACTACTTCCTTCATAAGGAAAAACAAAACGTGTGCTAGTCTTTTTCCATTCTATTAATGTCCAATCTTAATAGAACAATGACTAGGAACATTTTAGGAATAATACATAGATGCAATATGAACCTTATAATTATAATCTCATTATAATTTCATTTGCAATGTACAATTATTCCATAGACTTTATCATATACATCTAAACATGTACAAGATAAAGAACGCCTTTAAATAATTTGTCACTAAACTACAACTAAAGTGATTAGCTGTAGGGCATAAACCAACAAGATAATGTAGTGCAATGTCAGTCATGAAGGATGATAAAAAGAACATGTTGTGAAAGGCTTCGATTGATCTAAGGAAGAGAGGACCAGCGGAGGGAAGAGTGGCACTAGCATGCGAGAGGAGGAACATGAATGAAAGATACGAGACTTGAGTTACTAATCATTCAAGCTTCGGACTAGGCCAAATCCAAGGAGCCAAGCTTAGCCTGAATTTTGAATTAAAAAAGTTTGTATTCAAACTGGAACCTAGTTGTTATTCCCAGTCTACGTAAGCATTTTATTCACATATGTTACAAACGGGTCAATGGTGAATTCTCCGATAGCTTCAGGTGGACTCAGGCTCATGAGAGTTACGGTGGACAACATCTAACTGAGAAAATTTAGGTTAGGGACGGCGCCGACCAATTTCATGACTTTAAAGGTCGTACGTAGTTAATGTTAGGAAACATTATGTTCACAAAAAATCTTTTCAAAAGTTCAAGTACTTGTGTTTTTCCTTCAAGAGGTTCTTAAAAGTCAATAGGTTCTTTATTGTTTTTCAACAAATGCCTAAGAGTCGGTAGTCAGATATTCGCTGCTGGGGCCGCAGGACAAGTTCTTCCGTTCTCGTCTGCCTGTGCTTCAATTCCTTCAATCATCAAATTTATTGCAATAAATAACTGATAAGGCTTCTCTTTTCTTTTTAAACGGAGGCAGTAATTATCTTTTGAATGTGACCCAATAGTTTATAAATCATACCAATTATATATTTCATATTAGGCAAATCAAAAAAATATAAGTAGAAAAAAATCGAACCTTGTAATCTTATACCTTTCTATTTTACCAACTCAAGTATCTCCTAAGAGGCTTTGAACATAAGTAAAATAGGGATTCCGAAATTGAAGATGTGTTATGTTGGGAAGTGGGAGCTTTTGATTTTGTAGAAACTCCCAAAACGGAAAATCCTTAATTTTTTTTTTGTTATTTCTTTTGTATTCTGAATATAATAATTTATTCGCAAACTCTTAGTAGTCGTGTACACGTTACGAAATGAAAGCACAGGCACGTGGACAAATTTCAGCCATCCCTATTGCTTGCGCACTCACACTTCTCACGATTCTCCGACAGGACCTGAAAACATAGAGCACATAAGAAATCAAATTGCACAATAGGGTTACTCTGAAGATTCATGGCATGTTACGTACCTTGACCTGCATCTGAAGGTCTTTGATGTAATCAACTGCCAATTCAAGCATATCTGCTGTGTTTGTTTGCTGAAAATTGAGAATCCAATTTCATGGGATCATCTTTTCTTCACTAAAACATACCAACCAACTTGGGGATTAAAATAATATTACATTGTCCATGTGGGGAACAAGATCTTGCAGTTTCCTCATGCGTTCACTAATTTTGGTTCTTCTAACCTGTACGTAACAAAGTGAACGAAATGAACAATTGTCCAAGTCCATTATGTTCAAACAAAAAAAGCATTGTTTGAGATTTAAGAAATATAAAGTTCTTGTGTTAGATAAGAGGATTTACCCTCTCGGCAATGCTTCTGGGATGAGTGGCACAGCCACGCTTTGCTCTAATTTTGCAGGGAACAGAATCCTGAAACTCTAAATACTTTTCAATGGCAGACATTTCTGCTGAAGATTTTTGCAAACTCAAGTGATGAGTCAACACAGGAGGACGATTTGTTGCCTCTAAATTCTGTTCAGAAAACAATCGGAAAATGTCAAAACAGATAAAAGAGTAATGAAGTGTCGTCATACTAACGTTTGAGGCACCTGAATTTCAAATTCATGTAAGCGAGCAAGGGAGTTATTATCATCTCCAACTCCTGTTATATCTGAATCGTCCCATGATCCAACAGAGAAACCTGAGGTGAAATTATTGCTACGACCATCACCAAAATCGTTATTATTGAGACAATTTTTTCCCATGCTATTGTTTCCAATCTCCGCAATTGGATTCATTTGGGCTGAAGATGAAGGTGGCGGTCTACTTGTTGCAGAAAATGATGTCTCTCTTAGTACTGCATAGCCTGCCAGTCCCAACTTTTAACTGGTCATTCAACGCGGAAAGCAAGTGGTTGAATTACATGGAATGCCAAGAACAAGTAAATCCAGACTGCTATTAGCAGTACAAAACCACAAATCAAACAACTTGGAATACTATATTCTAAAATTATATTTGGTCTCCATCCCTCAAACTAATTTTTAAAGTGCCACTTGCTGGTTCAGAGTGTGATTATCAGAAAGGCTCAAAGAATGTAATCAAATTATAACACTCTAAAAAGTTCCAAGTGTCAATTCACTAAAGTTTTCAAATGAACACTTAGAGTGCTTTATTTTTGTTGTCCTTTTCTAACACTATCGTCGCCGCATCTCAGATGAATGTTAGAATAGGATCAGACTGATTGGTTGGACCAAAAGCATAAGAAGATAAAAAGGGAAAGCCTTCAGTTTTAGTTATGAAAGGACATAAGCTACAAAGAATTTTATACTCATACTCTTTCATGGCAACCGAAGACTAACGAACGAAGTGTAGACAATACCGTTTTCGAACTCAATGTTCATGTTGGAGAACAACTCTGCTGGTGAGCTACTATGTCGAGCTAGATTCGAATTGTTTCCAAAACCACCACCACCACCTGTCTTCATGGCGATGGAGAAGTTCTGATCTGGTAAACGGGGTCTGGATTGATCTTGATAAAAGTTGCGGGCAGAAGAAGAAGAGTAGGTGTTGCTCTGTTGATGTCGATGATGCAACCTTGAATCATCCATTGAAGCCATAATCTGCTGCTCCGGTTGGTTGACTAGTAGTGAAGAGGGCTCTTTAACTGGAGTATCTTGCTTCATGCTGTAAACATTTGGATGGGATGTAGTGTTTGTGTTGTTGGCCAGAAATTTTGCGAAAATGCTTTCCGTTTCAGGGCCAGCCGGCCTATTCAGGAAGTCCTGAGAGAAACCTCGGTCTAAAAGACTTGAGAAGTAGGAGCTCGGTGCCGACTGATACCTTGTCAACCCAGAATTCAACAACTTTTGGGGATGATATTGTTGGTGGTGGTCTTGGTTATGAGTCTGATGGTGCTCAAGATCTGATTCCATTCTGCACACAATATCTACAGGAGATAGATAGTAATGGAGTTGTACCTCTTCCAATACAATACAAATGTAAGAAACAAATTAATGTAGATAGGACGAACTAAAGCTGCAGATAAATTCTTTAGGATTTTAACGATGAGTGAAACAGAGAGAGAACAGAGAGCAGAGCAGCAGGAGAATTACCTTCAAATAAAAACAAACTTGTAGCTTGGTTTGTGTTAAAAAAAAGAAAAACGACAGAGAAATAGCAGAGTAGAGGGGAAGCCAAACACCAAACAGGGAGAAGCGAATCAGCTACAAGTCTTGGTATTTATCTCAAAGACGAAGCACCGAAGCAGGGACTGATAGGAGAGGGGAGAAAGAAGCAAGCACTGGCTCCGTTGGTTTCAGTTCAGACATTGGGGAACGCACAAGTAAGCAGAATGACCCAATATTTTGAGGGCTCAGATCTTTTGTCCAGTTTTATGGTGTCTTATTGTGTACAGTAAATCTCAGCCATTTATTTATGCGGGCCCTATATTTATTTATGTAGAGTTCATGCGGAACCTGCATAAATAAATGGCTAAGATTTACTAGACACGATAAGACACCATAAAATCGAACAGAAGATTTTGTCCCATTTTTTTATTGTCGTATACATCATACATGTGTATTATTTTGACTAACCAAAAAGATAAATAATGAACATCTGAAATCATTTTTATGCTGGAAAATGACAATGTCGTCCCTTATCTTCTCCAATAAATAAAAAGCTCTTGTCAAATTAATTTGCGGTTGCGGGCGTCAGTTCTTTATTTTCTCCATATAAATAAATCAATAAAGAGTGGGGCATTTAAATCAAAGTGTCAACATATTGAAGGTGTCTCCTTCTAATTCGGACGTTTCTGTCTTCTTTTTCTCAACCTCTTTGTTCTGTTTATATTCTTGTATCGTCCATCAGATGACTTGGTTCAGGATTATCATTTTACTAACCAAAACTAGAATTCTAAGGATTCAAAAACCTATGTCTTTGCAAGAAGAGTATTGATCAAACACATAGATATAACCTATAAGCAATAGACAAAAAGGAGCTACATAAGTTGTCTTACCATACATAATTTGCCCTAAAAGAGGAAGGAATAATTTCCTTTCTCAGAGAGCAATTGTGGAATGGATGTACTTGGAATGCTGATTCCATGAGTCTAATCTTACACAATAATAAAATATATAATATATAACCGACAAGAGCTTCCACCCTTCACGGCGTATCCATTACTGTACTAATTTTACTTGTAACTTCAAGTACAAGGGCCAACTGGCGTCTGTCTGATCTTGATATTTAAGTAAACTTCCTAGGTCCATTTTTTATTTTTTATTTTTTTTGGTAACGGTGATAATGCACGCCTAGTGTTATGTGATTTGACTTTTATGTGAGTATTAAATTAGAGGAGCTAAACGTGAAAGCAACTCTAATAAACTTTATGTTTAAAATGTTATAGTTATGCCCTTGAGTGTATGCAAATCTTACGATTTGATTTCACGGTTCAGTTAAGAGTTGTCGCAATCGATGCTAATTATTATGGACTTCTTTTATGTTGTACCACTTTTCATACTAGTGTAGTATGGACAAAATTTTACGGGGCCCTGCAGCGAAATGTCAGTGGTCGTGATCTGAACGCTGTCGTTTAGCATTTGATGGTTATGCTTTTTTTTAAGCATTGGCATCTTTTTAGTTGCCATCCGAGATTTTAAAGTTTAAGGAGACGGTTGGTTCGTATAAGGAAATAATAATAAGAATAGAAATAAATATAGTGAAAAATAAGAAAAGATATTATCATTATAATTATAATGATTAGTTAAGAGAATGAATGATTATTATTATAATTGATAGCAGTTGGTTTGTAAAAAATATTGAGAAATAAATTTTAATTATATTTTAATTAATTAATTACAATATATTAATTAATTAAAATATTGTAATTAATTTTAATTCATTATATTATAATTA
>JANIJF010000009.1:13163727-13177444 GCA_024520955.1 Erythroxylum bequaertii
GCTTTGCTTAAAGGTGGTGAACAGGTCACTTCTGTCCTTCAAGAAATGATAACCCTGGTGAGTTTCTAATTTACATCACCCTCTTTCTAGTTTTCTTTTATTTGTGTGTCTTTCTTTAAAGGATTATTTGAATGGTTTATGATTGTTTAGTCTCTTACGGTTGTTATAAGCTTTAGGACACGAAAATTTGGAAATTACGGCTATTTATTGTCTGCCAAATGTGTTTGCGGTACAGTTGCAAGACATGGACATGGATGAAACATCCGAAAAAGTGGCGGTTGAATTGGCTGCACAAGGAGTCATAGGGAAACGAGTCGATGAGATGGAATCGGGGTTTATGATGGCTTTGGATTACATGATTCAAATGGCCGAAAAGGACCAAGATGATATGGTATTGTTGTAAATTTACTGTTTGATTCTTGGCATTTCTATGGATTCTTGTTTCTTATCCTGTATAGTGCTTTACACTCAACTTGAGAAAATATGTCTACAGTGACGTGTGAAGTTGCTTGACAGTGAATGTTGTTTTGAATTTTATGTTTAACTAGAATAGGATGATACTTTGTCCCCAAGTCTGGGCATTAGAACCATCTTCATTGTTTGTGGTCATTACTTTGACCTATTTTTAAGGAGATGCCAATAGGCATCGGATTCGTAGTTCTGCTATCAACCTTGGGGTCTGTAAGTTTGCCCGTGCAGAGTGGGTAGCATTATGTGTGCAACTGTAACAAGTTAGAAGAATGTGCTCTTCAAAAGGGTGTACAAAAGGGTACCTCCTGTTTCTCCTCATTCTCCATTTTTCTGTGAATGTATAAGGTTGATAAAGTTGGATTGGAATGTACAAATTCATCTTGCTCTTGGAGAAAGGAAATTTTACATGAACAACACGGCCAAATTTGGCTTAGTTTTTAATGGAGGCACTCAATTTTTTACACAACCTCCTTCAAATGTGGTTTATAATTGTTGTTAGACGACATAGGTTGTAGTCATTTGCTTACTTTATGAAGATGGGAATGTTTATTGATCTTTATTGAATTAGAAAAGACCTACTGTTAAGCATTCTTTTAAGTTATATCTGTTTAAGCTTAGCAAATTCCACAATAAGTTGTCTCTGCATTGCTAATTTGACATGGGTGAATGTTGTTGAAAACTTCAAAAAGTTATTGCTCTAGTCAGTTCTCAGTTTCAGTCAGATGTTGAATCAACCATATGGTGCCTCTCTGCCCTGCTGTTGGCCTGTAGGAAGTCCTAGTAAGAAATATATGAGTCCCTTTTGTAGGACTCAGTAGCTGGGTGCACCACCCATGCTTTAACGGCTCTGGGAAATTAATTTGCATCTCTTTGGATTCATAGCTAATGTTATTACTTGGTAGTTGGTAGTATGTAAGTTACTTTTGTCATGTAGCATTTTTGTTTAATTTTTCCCTTCTTTTTTGATGACTTCGAGATTTATCAGTTGATTTTGACAATTGGTGTGTTGTTTCTTTCAGCGAAAATCACTTTTGGAAGTCATAAAGGAGACTGTATTGTCCCATTTAACAAAAAAGTGCCCCCCTCAAGTAAGAGTCTTCTCACAGACTGTTTCTTCTTCTTTCAACGCAAGAGTTGTGTTTATGTATTTCAAGGCACTAAACTGCTGATTTCTTTCAATTCTAGGTTCAAGTGATTGGCTTATTGTGTAGAACGCCCGAGAAAGACAGCAGACATGAACTACTACGGAGGGTTGCCGCTGGTGGTGGTGTCTTTGAGAGTAAAGATGCCACAAAAGTTCATATTCCTGGGACAAATCTGAATGATATTGCTAACCAGGCAGATGATTTGTTAGAGGTAATTATCGTACATATTATTTTTAATTGAAGCATTCTAGGACATACAATTGGGTAGGAATTCAAGCAGCAATGGTCTGTGTTGTCATCTTTCATCATATACTTTCTCTCTCAAGTGCATGTGTTGTGGAATATGCGAACTGGGTCCTTGTGTCATTGGCATCTAGCCTGGCTTGGCTTGCTTGCTATAGAGCTGGCTGAGTCATTTGGTTCCACGAGATCTCTTTATCCATGAGCATGGTTCAATTTGAGGCTCCAGTTTTAATAGCCTGAATTCTGTTGCATAAAGTGGCTCTTTGACATTGAAAGTTAGCTTTTCCTCAAACATTAATTAATTCTACATTCATTAATTCTCCACCAGGCTATGGAAACTCGACCTGTTGTTCCAGATCGAAAACTACTAGCAAGGCTTGTTTTAATTAGAGAGGAAGCCAGGAACATGATGGGAGGTGGCATTCTTGATGAAAGAAATGATCGTGGTTTTAGCACACTACCTGAATCTGAGGTGTTCACTTTTTCTTGTTTTATTGTTTGTATTACACGACCACATAATTGGTTGTTTCTGTTGGCCTCAATTTGAAGTCATGACCATTTTCTTTTTTGCACTCTGAAAATTGCTGCTTGACGTTGATTGCATCTTTTGTTTCTAATAATCAGTGCTTCTAATAACTTCTCAACACAGGTGAACTTCTTAACCAAACTGGTGGCATTGAAACCTGGGAAGACCGTCCAGGATATGATAAAAAATGTCATGCTAGGAAAAGATGAAGGTGCTGAAGATCCTACCAGTGGTGAAGAAGACACTAGTGGTGAAAGATTTTATGGTGGAATTGCAGGAAGGGTATGCTTGGGCTCACTTAATTGCTTGTTTTCATCTGTGTTATCTTAATCATAGGTGTTTTTGAATGCTGTTTAACGTTACTAGAATCTTGGACTCCTCTAAGTCTTCAAATTTTCTGGTGTCCATTGTATTATTGATCTTATTACTATAAACTAACAGGGTAGTATCACTGGAAGAAAACCACTTCCAGTGCGACCTGGAATCTTTCTTGAGACCGTCACAAAGGTATTAGCTGTGTCCAAAATGCTATAATTCTCCAACGCCAGACTGTCGAGTTTTTCGTTGCCAAAATCAACCTTTTGCATTGTTTATGGCTGATATCAACGTACTTGGACTTGGTAGGTTTTAGGTGGCATATACTCGGGAAATATCTCTGGGATTACAGCACAACATCTAGAATGGGTAAATTCTTTTACCATTTTTTTTTCGGGTTTATACTCTTTGAGTGCATATGTTGGTCACTGGGTTGGGCGTTGGATGGTATTTGTACTTGTATGGTTATTTGAACACTTCAAATGGGGATGTCGTTTACCTTTTCTTCAAATTGGGATCTTTTGTGTTTGCAAAATTTAGTTTGTGTAATTCTAATGACTAGCTCATGTTAACTAAAATTTCCTGCATCCAGGTTCACCAAAAGACGCTTCATGTTCTTCAGGAAATAGCATTCTAGGATTTTCTTCTTGAGATAATTGAAGCAACCGTTCCGACCCAAATTTTGACCATGGTGGACTGATGGAAGTTTGATAGAAGTAAGTGAAAGTATTACCTGGAGAAAAAATTATGTAGCCATGCTTGCAGTAGAAGACCTGATTGAAAACTTAGATAATCAATCACTCGTCATTGCAATGTCATTTCTGGAATTGTTTTAGTGATATCTTCAACCTACAAAAAGGTTGCATCAAGTCCATGAAATGAGTTTCACATTAGTATTAACCTGTGAGGTGGAATTTCTTTAATTGCATTTCAATTATGCAGTACTTAATCAGGTCGTCATATGTGCTGGTGGAATCATCCCTTTATTGCATAATGATGAAGATTGGTTTTTGTTCCAGTTAAGAGGAGTAGTTTGTCATGTGGGAATTGGGACCGATGTTGACCTTGCTAATGATTCGCGTTGTTAAAGGAGTAGAAGCAAAACACAGCAAGGATTGCTGAATATTGCCCCAGTTATTTTCCCAACCACACCCCACAAAGCCCCTCTGCCCCTTCTCACCTTTTTGGTAAAGCAAATCGTATATGCGTCATAGTAATACTCCCACCAACTTGGATTTAACACTACGCGTTGTCTAGTTTCTCTTCAGCTCACCCTCATCCTCACCCATGCTGTCATCTCATGCTTGTGGTAGTCTATTCATCTTCATTGTGTTCTCCGGTGCCTCTCTTTGAAGAAAACATTGAATTACCCACTCCAGGACTCCTATTAGCTTTTCTGATCAAAAGTTGGTAAAAAAAATTATAAAGGAGACTGATACTCCCTTTTGGTAGTTGAGTTGATATATTCTAGTTTGGTTAATGAAGTTGGTATTGTTAATGGCCTTTGATGAAGCCCATAAAATAGTTGATATTTAAGGGTGATGATTGATCAAAGAGAGAGTTTTAATTGGAAACAACGTATACGGAAGGATTCGTGGTCGCTCGCACGGGTTATGGGTGACTAGGGTTTATGACGAGAGCTGGCTGCTATTAATATTAAACGAATAAGAAGGTAACGTTTGTATCACCGTCCTATCTTATAATAAGCACTCCTTTTGGTATCCATGTCGCCCCGCCTGGTCCCTCCGTCACATGCTTCTTTCTTTCTTTTCTTTTAACCCACTCTCCCCCACGTTTTTAATTTTCAACCCTTTTCATTGGCTTATATTATTATTGTTCTTTTAAACTTTAAGAGGACATATAATCTTACTTTTATAGGATACACGTGAATCGTTATGATACATAGATGAAAAATATTATTACAAATCTTAAAAAAGTCTCTCATATGAATAACCTCAAACGTCGGAATCAACATTCTAAATTTTTTTTTTTTTTTGTGACTGATTGGTTGTTTTCAGCTGTTTGATGTTTGAAGAGTAGCGTTCTTATCTAACAGTTGAAATTTTAACCATCAAAAGTCAATTGTACCTTTTAAATTCTATTACTAAATTGTGTAATATTTTGCTGTTTAAATTGTATTCTTGATTAAGCTGCAATTACGTATCACATGTGTCATATTTTTTGTTAGCTCTAATATAAAACAGTTTTTAGTAAGTAGGACAACCTAGTTGAGGTTCCTAGATACCTAAATTTTAGGAACATTATTTATTCTTATAATTGTTTTATGCAGTTATATATTAGAAATAAAATGTTGACCTTAAACGAAAATAAAAATAAAAAGAGTTGCATAAATTTCTCATAGATGATGAAACAGTGCAGGTGAACATGGCTTTTTTAAAGTCTAAAATTTTATAAGAATATTTAACGAAATACTAAGATATATAATATTTATATTCTTATAATTTTTTTAAAGTCTTGTACTCATAAGTCATTTTATACATAAACAACTAATACTAAACTGCTAATTTTACCAAACATCTTTAACAAACAGTATTTAATACAACAGTTGATATAATCAACTAACAGCTAATACAATTAACGCATTATTGTCAAACATGTCCTTAAGCTTGTAATTTGATGGCGATCGTGAGTGTTCCAAATTGATCTGTAGAAGGTACGCTTAGTACTGAATACTGCTATAGGTGGAAAGATGTTTAAACTGCTTCTGCCTGGATCATCCAGTTCAAAAGTTGTTTACGTCAAAGAAGACCGTTAAGTTATCAAGTCTACTTTTTCAAAAGCGGACCAGCTTTCTGGGGTGAGGTTAGACATGATGGCCACAATCACCCCTTTCTCATTGCTACACGTCTGCGTAATTACTTCTATGTCCAATATGATTCAGTTCAATAATCAATATACATGCACAAGCTACATTAACTAAATCCGAGAATATGAATTACTTTGCACTGACCTCTGGGAAGACAAGAAATAGAATGGCCCCCACATCCACCACCTACTCCGATCCTATTCACAATCACACCAGTGGAGTGAAGGAGGAGGGAGGGACAGGGACATAATTGTCATAATTTGAATTCTATGATTTCGAACTATGACAGCTCGCGTTTCACTCTCACTCAGACACTGCAACGTTAGCCTTCCCAGTTCAACCACCTTGGCTTCCATAATCCTTGTTCCTTCCCTTACCCAACTCGAGATTCAAGAAAGAGAGAGCAGAACTCAAATTTAATTATTTGTAGTTTCAGTAAGCTAAAAGCAACAGCTTCCATATATAAACTAAGAGCATTTTAAATCAGATTTTCCGAATATCATTTCACTATGTCAGGTTACGTTGGCATCCTCGTATCAGATCCATGGCTCCAGAACCAGTTCACTCAGGTCGAGCTTCGCAGCTTCAAGTCCCATGTACGCATCCTCTAACACTTCTTCTTTTCCTTTTCTGTTTTCCCCTATTTCTCCTGATCTGCCTCTTTGTTCTCGTTTCTTCACCAAGTTTATGAGCATGAGGAGAGAGAGTGGAAAGTTGACGCTAAGGGACCTGCCTTCGCGGATGTCGAGGTTGAAAGTAGTTGGCGAGATTCTGACCGAAGAAGAGAGAGCTTCTCTTATTCAGGACGCTTATCAGAACCTTGACGACGAGGTTGATTTCGAGTTCTTCTTGAAGGTCTGAATATACTCTCTCTCTCCTTGCTACTTGTTTGATATGTTTTCTTCCTCTCCTTTTTGCAGTCTTTCGATTTCAATATATTACTCGATTTGAGATCAACTTGGAGATATTACATCTTGTGTTCTCGCTTTTACTCTTATGAGACTTCGATTTAACCTTCTGCTAAATTAACTGATTTCGTCAGACATCAGTGAAGATGTCATTTTTTCTAGATGATGTTTAGTCAATAGCAGATAGGAGTAGTAGCAACACAGATGAAACAATAGAGAAGTGAGGAGGAACTCGGTGTATTATTCATCAAAGAAAGTAGCCTTTAAATAGGCTGTCCATCAAACAAACAGAATAATCAAATAGCAACTGAATGCAGAAAATATAAACTGACTCCTAATATCTAGGTAAGCATAACAGCTTGTACAATATTATCTATCTATTTCCTGCAGACTAGGACACATAAAACTGCTGACTTTTATCTAACAATACCTCCCTTAAACTAATATTTCTAATGTTAGTTTAAATTGCATAAACTTCCCATCTTGCTAACTCCAAGCATCTTCCCTCAGTTTCTGAAATGCCACCAGTTTGAGAGCCTTTGTAAATATATCAGCAACCTGTTCCTCACTTCTACAGTGAACTAAATCAATTTTTTCTTTTTTCGCGTGATCTCTCAAGAAGTGATATCTGACGTCGATGTGTTTGCTTCTTCCATGTAGAACAGGATTTTTGGACAGCTTAATGGTTGAACTATTGTCACAATAAATAAGAGTTGGTCCTTTTTGCTTGAAATGGACTTCCTCCAGAATTTTTTTTCCGTCAAATAGCTTAGCAAGCACATGCTGATGCTGCTACAAGCTCTGCTTCTGTAGTTGACAGAGTGGCAATGGCTTGTTTTCGTGATGACCATGAAATAGCACCTGACCCCATTATAAAAACATAACCAGATGTACTTTTCCTGTCATCTTGATCTCCTGCATAGTCACTATCGGTAAACCCAACCAAATATGAATTTTCTCCTCTTTTATATAATATACCATAATTAGCTATGCCTTGCAAGTATCTAAGAATCCTTTTTGCTGCTTGGAGGTGCATTTCCTTTGGATATTCCATGAATCTGCAGATGAGACTTACAACATACATTATGTCTGGCCTTGTTGCAGTGAGATAAATCAAGCTTCCTACAATTTGCTTGTAAAAAGTGCTGTCAACATTTCTTCCATTTGAATCTTTAACAAGCTATAAACCTGTCTCTGCTGGTGTACAAGCAGGATTGTAGTCTTTCATTTGAAACTTGGTTAGAATCTCTTGCACATACTTCTTTTCAGAGATAAAAATACCTGGAGCTGATTGAACAACTTCTATACTAAGAAAATAATGCATTCTCCCTAGATCAGACATGTTAAATTCTGCCATCATAGACTTCTCAAACTTATCAAACATGGCCTTGTTATTTCCAGTATGGAGTTGGTCATCAACGTATAGGAAAACTAGCAACATTTTCCCACCGTCTTCCATTTTTATAAAAAGTGTATATTCATAAGGACATTTTTGAAAACTTTCCTTAAGAAAATAGGCTTCGATTCGACTATACCAAGCTCGTGGGGCTTGTTTCAGTCCATATAAGGCCTTCTTTAGTTTATACACTTTATGTTCTTCTCCTATCTTAACATAACTAGGAGGTTGTTTGATAAATACCTGCTCATTCAAGTCTCCATGCAAGAAGGCCGACTTGGCATCTAATTGAAGGATGGGCCAAGAATTTTGTACAGCCAATGCAATCAATAATCTGATTGTGTCGTGCCTTGCAACAGGTGTAAATACTTCCTTGTAATCGCTGCCGAATTCCTGCTTGTATCCTTTTGCAACCAAGCGGGCTTTACATTTATCAACTTAACCATTCTCCTTCAATTTTGTCTTATAAACCCACTTCACATCAATGGTTTTTTGCCCTCTCGGCAGTTCAGTTAACTCCCAAGTATCATTCCTTTCTATGGCAGCAATTTCATCATCCATTGCTTTCCTCCACTTTGATTGTTTGACAGCTTCTTCAAAAATTACAGGATCACAATCTGCAAAAAAGGCAAAATTTATGTGTGTCCTCAGACTGGTCAATCCCCGTTACTTCATAGTCACTCATCCATGCAGGTCTCCTTCTGATTCGTGGTGATCTTGGGTCTCTTGCAGATACAGGTGAATCTTGAGCTATTGCTTGCTCTTCTTGAGCAATGACAGGTGGCTGCAGATTATCTTCAATTTGCTGCTCTTCTACTTTTTCTCCATCAAAATTTGTAAGAACATGTTGTTGAGCTACAGCTGTATTCCAATGCCAAATTTTTTCTTCATCAAAAAATTACATCCCGACTAATGATTATTTTCTTAGTGTTAGGATTATACAATTTATAAGCTTTAGAATAATCACTAACACCAAGAAAAAAGCATTTTTCTCCTTTGTTATCCAGCTTTCTTCTTTTCTCATCTACCAAGAAAAAAGCATTTTTCTCCTTTGTTATCCAGCTTTCTTCTTTTCTCATCTAGGACATGGGCATTAGCAATACACCCAAAAATTTTGAAGTGGCTGACATCTGGTCTCCTCCCAGTCAATGCTTCTTTTGGAGTCGTATTTTGATCTGCAAAAGTTGGACTTCTTTTCAGAATATGAATACTCCAGTTACAGAAATTCTTTGGAACTTTACCCCATTGCAGTAGACTTCTCACCATATTCATGATTGTGCGATTCTTTCTTTCTCACACACCACTTTGTTGTGGTGTATAGGCTGTGGTCAGCTGTCGTTTAATCCCATGCTCTTCGCAGAAATCTGCAAATTCATACGAATTATATTCCCCTCCGCGATCAGTCCACAATACTTGTATTTGATTTCCTGCTTCTTTTTCAACCATTGCTTTATAGCTTTTAAAGGCTATCAAAGCTTCAGACTTTTCCTGTGAGAAGTAAACCCAAGTTTTTCTGCTTAAGTCGTCAATAAAAGTGATGATATATCGTTTAACTCCATTAAAGACAGGATTGATTGGCCCGCAAATATCAGAATATACAATCTCCAATAGCCTTCTTGCTCTTCGAGTTTCCTTTTGGAAATGGTTCTTGATGCTGTTTGCTGATGATACATTCTTCACACACCTTTGAGATGCTAGAAAAATGTGGAAGACCAGCAACCATGGTTTTTTGTTTCCTGCAGTATTAACTAATTCCTGCAGACTAGGACACATAAAACTGCTGACTTTTATCTAACAGATGATTGTGGATGCTTCAAGTTAATCTATGGTTGATTGCAGGTATACTTGAAACTGCAAGGACATGCCAGTGCAAGGATAGGTAGTGCAGCGAAGAACTCGTCTGCATTTCTTAAAGCTGCAACCACTACATTGCTTCATACCATCAGTGAATCTGAGAAGGCATCTTATGTAGCCCACATCAACAACTACCTTGCAGAAGATGATTTCTTAAAGAGATACCTCCCTATTGATCCTTCGACTAATGATCTCTTTGAAATTGCAAAGGATGGTGTCCTCCTTTGGTAATTATCCTTTACTCTTCTTCTTAACATGTTCCCTCTTTTATTTTTCTAATTGTTGCTGCTGGGTGCAAAATTTAAATATATATTTTCTTCTGGTGCAGTAAACTAATTAATGTAGCAGTTCCCGGTACAATTGATGAAAGGACTATCAATACCAAGAGAGTGCTTAATCCATGGGAAAGAAATGAAAACCATACACTCTGTCTCAATTCTGCCAAGGCTATTGGATGTACTGTAGTCAATATTGGGACTCAGGACTTCATTGAAGGAAGGGTATGTGGTATACACAGGCCTTTCTTTCTATATATGAATCATCTATTGCTTTCAATAATTCTCATGTCTTTTTCGTTCCACGTTCAGCGGCATCTTGTGCTCGGAGTAATTTCTCAAATCATTAAAGTAAGATTGTTATAACTTTTCTGGAAAATTTGTTTGTTTGAGAGGGTTGTGAGGCATGAAATGTTGTTAAGTATTATTAGATTAACTATAGCTGTATTTACCATTGAATTTCCCTGAGACTTCAGTTTTATGGAAATGAAGGTGGAATGCAATGTCTGTTAGTGTTTATACTATGTAGGGCGCATTGTTTAACCTTCTCTCTTCCATTTTGATCAGATACAACTTTTGGCAGACCTGAATTTGAAAAAAACACCTCAACTTGTGGAGTTAGTTTCTGATAGTCAGGTGTTACCTCTGGTCTAGCACCCTTTAATATTTTTGTAATGACTACTTTATGGATTTTACCTTTGATAGTTCAATGTGCTTCCTAAATAAACAGGAAGTTGAAGAGTTGATGAGCTTACCTCCGGAGAAGATCTTATTGAGGTGGATGAACTTCCAGTTGAAGAAATCAGGATACAAGAAAATAGTCACAAACTTCTCTTCTGATGTGAAGGTAGACTATATCCAAGTTAAATATTCTAAATGACCATGATGCAACATTCCCCTGACTACTTCATTTACTTTTCGGTCTTGCTTTGCTTCTCTACTGTGGCATGATTGTTGTCTTGAAAACATGAGTTAGTGATTGTCAAAGGTTTCAATGAAAATCAATTGAAATCATGGTGTTAGTATTTAATTGTAGAATCTTCTGCATGCAGGATGCTGAAGCTTATGCTCACCTTTTAAATGTTCTTGCGCCCGAGTATAGTAATCCATCCTCATTGACTGTGAAAGATACTTTACAAAGGGCAAAGTTAGTGCTTGAACATGCAGACAGAATGGGCTGTAAGAGATACTTAACTGCTAAGGATATTGTTGAGGGCTCTCCAAACCTTAACCTTGCCTTTGTTGCACATATTTTTCAGCATAGGTGAGAGTGGGCCTCTTCTCAAGCAAAATGCTAATTGAAATTGTAGTGTATTTGCGCTAGAATCAGAACCAGGGGAGCTGATTGCTATTTCGTGTCCGCAGGAATGGACTTTCAACTCAAACGCAACAGATATCTTTTCTTGAGATTTTGCCAGATGATGCACAAATCTCCAGAGAAGAGAGGGCATTTCGATTTTGGATCAATAGTTATGGAAACTCAAGCTATATTGACAATGTGTTTGAAGATCTCAGAAATGGGTCAGTAGAGCATAATAAATTCTCTCCATCAATTATGGCGCTTTGCGCACACCCGTTCAACTACAAATTTAGTCTATCATGTTCTATCCCATTCAAAGGCACAGGCTTGATCTTTGTTAACAATTCAAGTATGGTGATGAGAACAGAATAGGAAGTCCACAATGTATTTTTTTCTTAAAAATCTGGATATAGTTCTTCAATATTCAATTCCAATCTGACTAAAGTATATGTTCCTTTCCAGGTGGATTCTACTTGAGACACTTGACAAGATTTCACCAGGAATTGTTAATTGGAAGATTGCAAATAAACCTCCTATCAAACTGCCATTCAGAAAAGTAGAAAACTGCAACCAGGTTGTGAAAATTGGAAAACAACTAAAATTTTCCCTGGTCAATGTTGCTGGAAATGACATCGTACAAGGAAATAAAAAGTTGATATTAGGTATGATCCATGTCGGTATTAAGTTTACTTAATCTTTGGTGTAATTTATTTACTACAGATATCTTATTGACGTTCTTCAACTTCCATCAGTATACAGCTGGGTAGTCTTGTTAGATTCAAACTAATCTTTGCTATTCTTTTTAGCTTATCTCTGGCAGCTAATGAGATATAACATTCTCCAACTTCTGAAGAACTTGAGATTTCATTCCCATGGAAAGGAAATTACTGATGCCGACATTCTACAATGGGCTAATACCAAAGTGAACAACTCTGGAAGCCAGAGTCGTATGGAAAGTTTCAAGGTAAAAGTTATGGCTTACTCAATTATATGATGCAGTCAAGACGAATTTGACTTTAATTTTTTGAGGTTTAATCGTAGACAATGCTTTACGAGAAGCTTTTGCACATATGAAGCATTAGACAAATGCTTATATTTAACAAACTCACATTGTTTGCGAAGCATATTGACTGAGTTTGAGCTGATGATTTGTACTAAAGTTGCGGATTAGTTTGTCCAATAAGACTAGAACAGTAATATGAGCTGATGATTGGGAAATTTAGTTAATTCTTCCAGATAAACTTGTTTTTACCAAAGACGGTAAACAAAATTGAAAGTTGATGATAATGGATGTTCCTGGTGATTTCCTATTGGAATTTTACAGGATAAAAGATTGTCGGATGGAATTTTTTTCCTTGAGCTGCTTAGCGCTGTTCAGCCCAGAGCAGTAAATTGGAGTCTTGTCACAAAAGGAGTGACTGGTACGCCTTTTCTAAATGCTGTGGGAAATGGTATGTTTCCATAGTTACTTCTAGCTAAATTTATGTGTTTGCCAACTTGAAATCAATGCAGATGAACAGAAAAAAATGAATGCATCTTACATCATCAGTATTGCGAGGAAGCTGGGATGTTCAATATTTTTACTTCCTGAAGACATAACTGAGGTGCTTAAAAAGTTGCAAGTATATTTATTTACTTTGTAGACAAGATTGACACTGTAATGCCTCTATCAGGCATCGTTTACTACGATACTTTAGTTTCCATTACTATATTTTATTATTGTTGCTGTTGTGTTCAATCACCTAAACGCAAATGCCTGCTTCAGGTAAATCAGAAGATGATTCTTACACTCACCGCGAGCATTATGTATTGGTTTCTGAAACAACCAATTGAGGACAAAGCACCTGGAACCTCTGATAGTGATACCGTATCAACATCAACGTTGGATGATTCTGCCTCCGAGTCATCGTTGGAAGAAAATGGAAATTTATAAGCAATCACTTTAGCATGTAACTGAAGTTTATACATATCGTCTCTTCTATCCTCTTAATCTCTTCTTTCCTTCACTCTCTTTGTGAATTCTTTTGCAGCTATATTTCGTTGACATTTTCCTATAGGAAATTGGGTTGTTTTCGGATCAAATTTTGCTAAAGCAAATGTACTTGTGAATAGGCCTTTTCTTTTGTCGTAAGCCTTCTTTTTCCTTCTGTGTTCTTATATCTCAAATGTTCTTGGCACATGTAAACTCATTTTGGGCTGGTGGAAGCTAACATATATCCCTTCGTCGGAAGCAAACGATCGTAATAGCAGAATTTTTTTTTTCCTCCTATGAAGATCTTAAAGCAAGGAAGAAAAAAGAACAATATTTTGGTTGACTTTTTCGTTGACAAATGTCTTGCATACCTTATTATGCACAAATGGGCATTTAACTACAGTAAAACTTCTATAAATAAATATTATTGGGACCAGAAAAATTATTATCTTATATGGAGTTATTAATTATCGATAAATGAATAT